>MU912282.1:11006-21257 GCA_036418165.1 Cooperia oncophora
AATTAGAAATGATTGGTGGGCGGTGCCAGTGATAGGGGGTTGGGCCAATGAGAGGCACGACGGTATCGTGGGCGTCCTCACTCGTTTTCGAGACGTAAAAGTGGTCTGATCGCTGCCTCTGTGAACCTGGCTACCTGCTCACGACGGGAGAGTTAAATCCCAACTGAACGCGGACACTGCCTTTAATCAGGCGCATACAAGCTGATGTTGGAATGGGGTTCTATCTAAGGTGATTGACATTTTTTTTTCTGCTTTTTCCTTCACCAATTATGCAGGACCCTGCCGTCTATATGCAAACCCTAATCATGTGATGACGACTGATCACGAGCGTCGCCTCAAAGGATTGCCACCATGACTCCAAAATTGACCCTGTGGTGATTATTTACCTACAGCTATCTGGCGCGTGGCTTAACTTCCCCATCATCTTGGTTCGCCCCTTTACTCGTCTCAACACGCTGGGTCGGAGGTCTTGCAGATTACACCAGTGACCACAGAGTCTCCTCAGCTGCCGTTCCAACGGGCTGCGCACTCTGGGTTTTGACTCGTGCAGCCATAGAAATGGTTGCGAATTAACAGTGTTTAGAATTGCTCAAAAGAATCCGCCCAATGCTTGAAAACTCCTCGAAGGCTGCCCCCCGCTCCCCCTCCCCCCCCCATAATTCCTCAAAAAAGCTGATGATGGAGGGTACTATGACTATGAGGATTCATGCTACTACGGAATTACCACTTAATCTGTTGGTTACACTTGTTCTGGTTCTATGGATAGGTGGGAAGGCTGCAGTCATCAAGCTGAGCAAATCAAGCTAACCGATTTATCGGTTCATAGGTATTTATTCCAGATTCATAAGTACCTTCCCTACCCCCCCCCCCCCTCCTTTCGACACTGTTCAACTTCCTCCCAGCAACTTGAAATTCGAAGGTCACGGGTATCAATAACGATAGGGGTTGCTTCAGGGTTAATATTCATACCATCGACTGTCACGGAAGATATCCTTAGTATGAAATTTGAAGTCCAAGACTCTTGAGGCAATTTGACTTTAGGTCGAGGATCTAATTGAACTGGGGAGGGAGCATCAATCATTAAATTCAGGGCTTATTCTTCGGGCAATAGTAAGAGCTCGGAAATGTGCACGTCAGCATTTAGTCGGATAGGTCTCGACTTCCATACACTCATGCTCCAGAGAAGCTCACGGAAACTTCAGTTAGCCAGCAAATTTCGCTGTCAACCTCACGTGCAGTCAGAGAAGCAGTAATAGCAAACAAAGAAGCAGTAATAGTACCAACGCACAAATAGAGTTGTTCAGCTTTCACTGAAGCTCAATCAAAAGTACAGAGCTTTCGAGGATCGAATGTGGTGATTTTTGATGCTTCGTAATTGCGGATCTCAACTGGTTGCATCAGCTGAGATCAGATCCTCGGTTTGAAAACCTACGCTTCGCGCGACCATTCTATACGGGTACAGGGCACAATATCGCTGATAATTTGCCGATTAGAAGGTCGTGTTTCCAGAATTGGCGATGGGGATGGGGGTGTCGTGAATGGAGAATCAGCTCAACGCAAAGCTGTCATTATCGTCAGGCAGTGGGTAGCGGTAGCAGATGAAAAAATGTGCGCAACTGGGAAGGTTAAACAGGTCTGTAGCTATGATTTTTCCACCTTGAGAGCATCTGCTGCGTGTAAGGAATAAGTCGAAGTTCTACCTTCCACCGTCTGTGCATGGGAGCCAAGCTCAGGGTTAAACTGATGGGCCTTGAGCGAACCGTCTTCCTGCTCAGAAATGCGAGAAGATACGGGATTTCAGGGCGGTTTAGAATTTTCCTCAATAGAACCATGGACTTCGTGAAAAGGGCAGTATTATTCGAGGGCACGCTTTTCTTTTCTTTCCTGATCCTACAATAATCTTACGATGGAATCGCGTGTTCATTCAAAGCGCGGAAAATTGACTGGAACTTAAGAGCTTAGCCATCCAATTCAGTCAGAAGGATGATACAGTGAGTTTAAGCAGCTGATACTTTCCGCGAAATGGTGTAGCAAATGATCACGCTCGGGAATTAGGGGTGCGTAATCTTGTCACATTCCTCACGTATTTCTTTTGGGGCTAACAAATGAAACCTAAGCGTGAAGTGCCACAGATCTCAGCCACAATTGTGCTTTCCGAAGTAACGTATAGAATTTCCCACCTGCTGTGCTGTGAACCGTGCTTCAGGGTCCACAACCAGCAAACGGCGAATCAACACCATCGCCTCGATAGATAGCTCCGATGGGAGCATATAGTGGCCCTGAAACATGAGATGGATAACGCTCTAACTTCTAACTTTTGGCAGATGTGTGGAAACTGATAGGGTCGTTAATCCTGTAAAAGTAGCACCAGAAAAGTGCATAAGCTATGAGTAAGTCATCATAGTGCAGAATGAAGTCCATGAGCATCGCCAGCCAAACAACTGTCATTGCCTTAAAGACACATGGTACGCTCAAACACATTGAGGGTGTATGAGACTAACAGCCCCCCAGCTGTCGATGTGTCGTGGTTTCCCCGCCCGAAACTGCACGGGGGTCCGAGTACGGGACCGTGGGAAAGGCTTATTCCTTGCTACACCGCCCAAACCGCGCGCAAGTTGCATTTCGCCGCGCGCAAGTTGCATTTTGGGCGGTGTAGCAAGGAATAAGCCTTTCCCACGGTCCCGTACTCGGACCCCCGTGCAGTTTCAGGCGGGGAAACCACGACACATCGACAGCTGGGGGGCTGATAGTCTCATACACCCTCAATGTGTTTGAGCGTACCATGTGTCTTTAAGGCAGGTGCGTACTTAACTACTGCAATAATAGATTCTCTGCAGAAACTTTCGTTGAAAGTTCCTTTCTGGGTGTAATTCAGTGCCCTTACAACGAATGTGACCGTTGATGTTACACCCTGACCATGAGTGTGACATTCATCTCAAAGCTGACTCCATGTGCACCGTGGATTGTTAAATGGAAGTGGGCACTTAGTGAAAATCATTCAGTAAACTATATTTTCCGTCGAGGGGACGTATCTCCCCATGACCCTTCGCTCTTGGCCAATCTACACATAGGTTTGTTCTCTTTGCCTCTAGTCTCCCTGGCCTCTCCTCCCCCTCTATCCCGCAACGATCGTGACAGTAAAGTTTTTCAGGGACAGTATCCCTGAAGAGCATCGTACGTTCCGCGGAACCTTGATCATGAATTTACAAAGTTAAATTAAGTTAAATTAGTTACGAAGAATTTCTGTCCCAATTCTGACAAACATGAGCAAGAAATTTATGATCACTGCACAGTCTAGTACGATAGGCACGGAGTGAAATTCTAAGAGAAACGTTCTAGGAACAATTATAATACTACGGAGATTTTGCAGTTGTAGGATTGGAATACTCTGGAAAAGCAGGAATGGAAGAGGATCCGAAAAAGAATGCCAGACGAATCTTTTTGACCGAGGAACGAAATGAGTGGGAGTGATGAATGACCAGTTGGATTCAAATTAACGCCACTCACGGATGCGACCGACTCCACAAACGTTGTCGCATCGACGAGTTCGAATGGGAGTCTCCCCACTAGGAGCTCATACATATCACTCCTAGGGACCACATGTCGACCTAAGAATATTTAGAGGTATTCAGATTCTAAGGAACATGAATGGAGATTGTTTTACCTCGATATCGTACGGGCGTCTTAATATTATTTCCGGCGCCATATAGACCAAAGTGCCACAATACATAGAGAGCTTCCTATAATCTGAGAAGATTACAGAGTTCGGTGGGCATGCCAGTGTGACCATGTTTCGCGGGCGACCGAGTCTCATAAACTATTTGCTGTTCAAATAGGACGCTTTTCGAATCGAAATATCATTTCTGCAAAATACTGTGAATGATATCAGTTTCGTTTTGTTGAACGACATCAGACGGTGTGGTTGTTTGCAAGTGGAACGTTGCTAGGAAACGCTTGTGAGCCAAGGAGATGAGGTTCTTTGCATAGCCTTGCAGTCAAGTAACCCCAGGGTGGCCGGTCGAATCCATTGTGCAGGAATGGTTTTTGTGAAAAGGTCTGGTTCACCTGAGCAGTTTTCAGGTGAGGTGGCTTTCTCAATCTGGAGAGCCTGTCCATCTGATTGAGAATTATTCTTTGCATTGTAGTCCACACTTGCGGATCAGTATTCCTCTTTTTCCACCGTCGCACCCCAGTTATTTTGTTGATTTTCAGCACTTCATGTGAAACATACTGCTCTGTATCGAGCACTTAGTGCAAGAATGGTATCGATGCAGGACAAATACCTTTATTGTTGATTACTTTGGCACAACAGGAAGTCAACAATCAATCACGCCGTTTCGCTCATTTCTATACTGCTAATGACGCAGCTGTCCTGGACCATTATGAAAAAGCACTCCCACCCCCTCGATTGACGAGTGCGAGGTGTGGGAATCATCTATATGCTTCGAAAAGTGTCCAATTTGATTTCAAAACGATCCGATGTGATTCAGAAAGAGCTTATTCAAAGCCGAAGCACAAATCACGTGATGTGATGCACAGCAGCGTGGCAAAGATTTTGCAGAGCGTGCATAGTAAATGCTTGTTACCGTACATGGTCTAGAATATCCGGTAGGTAAGGGGCACCCTTTTTTCTTTTTCCTGTCTTCGAACTTCAATCATAAAAATAATAAAAAAGTATCGGCAAAAATGTTCTACGACTATCACCATAAGCGTTGCTGACCATTCCTTATCCCACCAGAATTTGAATGGCCCCCTTCCGAAACTCCACGGTCCGCGAGTCCAAGTTTTCCGACAGTCTGGACATCACGTCAATTACATTTTGGGAGATAGCTCATGCTCAGTGACAAGCGGTCGAGAAGTATGTGATATAGGACAAGCTGTACTGGGAGAGCTCGGTGAATAAAGATAAGACGTTCTCCTAAAGGCTCCTCCACCCATTTTCTAATCTTTTTGTCTTTGCAAGGACCTAATAATCTGGCGTACACAGAAGTAATAATAGCATTCTTTCATATTGCCAGTTCTGACTGCTATTATTACTTCTGTGTACGCCAGATTATTAGGTGGAACTCCTGTATGAGATCAGAAAAGCTGGAAACTAGTGGGAAATTTTATCTGCGACCATTTGCTTTCATCCAGCAACTCTTAGCTCAATATAGCAAGAACCCGCTCTGCAACAGAGGCACGACTCTCCAGGCGATTCTTTTGGACGCGAAGTGTTAGTACCTTGTAATCTGATAGAACGAACTACTGTCCACAGCGTCTGAGTTTTCGAGCTAATTTTCGAACTCTTTGAAGTCACTCTGCGATTTCAGATCTAGCATGGCTCTTCAGGACATGATATAAAAGTGAAAAAGTAGAACGCTTCTCTAACAGCTTTTTTCGATGAATGCATTCGCGCGTCTGTGAGCATCATCCTCGAGCCTTTGTCCTCATCAGCGAAGTCCGCCAACTTACCATGGAACATCGAATAGGAGACCTGGGTAGATCGATAGAGTCTATAAGGTTATTTACAAATATAGATAGCAAAACTGCAACCTGCATTTCACAAGCAACTTATGAGCAGGTAAAGTTTGTAATGGTGCAGTAGGGTGGAGGCTTGGTGGTGAGCTGTGAAGCATAAGCGAGGAATCGCATACGTCGAATCGAGTCGTCGAACGTCGAACCTTACCACTGAACCACCAAGTGAACGTATGCGATCCTTCACTTACGCTTCACAGCTCACCACCAAGCCTTCACCCTACGCACCATTACAAACTTTACCTGCTCATAAGTTGCTTGTGAAATGCAGGTTGCAGTTTTGCCATCTGTATTTGTAACCTCATAGACTCTATTGATCTACTCACTTCTCCATTCAAAAATCCATGGTAAGTTGGCAGACTTCTTGGTGGGTGCTTGTGGGGCATGCCACGCTATAATGCTTCACAACGCAGTTTGTTTGCTGATGTGCCAGCAATCTCGTAAACTTCAGCCGCATATTTAGTCTTCTTTAAAAATTACTTGCACTGTGACTAAAGGAGAAAAACGTACGTGCCGGGAAAGACGACGTCGCTGATGCCGAAGTCAGGCTAGCTTCACAACTCCATTGCCTGTGACCAGGATGTTCTCCGGCTTCACATCCCGGTGGACAAATTCTCTTGCTGTGGCAATACTCGAGGGCGCTCGCCGTCTGCTGTATTATCTGAAAAATAGTGCTTAAGACGCTCGAGTCGAGAGCGAAGAGATGACTCCATCAATCAAATCAAATTCGTACCACAGACGCCGACAGCTCGTCGAAGCGCCCTCTTCTTGCGGAGCTGCTTCTGCAGTGATCCACCCTGAGTAAGTAACTATGCACTTGAGTAGTAGGGTCGGAGGGAGTTGAGCAAAGATCTTAAACACTCACCGAAGCGTACTCGAGCACTAGAATCACGGCGTCGTCTCGCTCGAAGTTGCCGAGTAGCCCGAGTACGTTCGGGTGTCTGAAATAGAATGTGATCTAGTGGGATCTAGTGCTCTAATGCCGGAGACAACTGTACTGATTGACTCTCTTCGGATTCAGTATGGTTCAGAAGGACTGCCCCACTAAAAGTGAAGGGGTCAGGCAGTAAGATTTCAACTGCGTCAATGGCTTTTTTCTTCACTCACAACCATCATATTACCTATCCACGCCTAAAAAGGATCAGGGCTCACAGGGACACAAGTGGTCAAGTGGCAGGTACCCCTCCCGGGTCTGCGCGGTCATCACGAATGCAAGAGCAATAATAGAGGAGCACATCTTCCTGAGGTACCACGATTAGGGCAGCTTCAATTTGATCCTCCCAAACGGGCTGTTAGAATCTCAGGGCCTACGAAGGAGAAAGCTGTTGGGGGCTTGGATGACGAGCAGAGCCACTTTCATCCGATCTTCACATTGATGATCTGATGGTGCAAGCCAGATATGCAGGCCAGTTATGACCGCTTCGGATTGATCGAGACAAAGAAAGCTGCTTATCACACGTCGCCAACGAAACTGCAGAAGAAGTGTTCCCCAGAACATGCGAAAACATATGCCTTGGCGATGTGGGCTCCCACTAACACGCACTTTGCCATGAACATTGATTTGCACGAAAACAGCGGTTTGAAAAACACGGTCAAAGACTGACTGCCTCAATTCCCACTCCCACAACCTGCGAAGACAACGTATCAACAAGCTCGACGAGGTAGACGTATTCAAGACGGAATTGCAAAAGTTCCTAGAAAAGGCATTATCTTTTCTAGGTCGTCATCGAAGACTTGAACGCCGAGCCGGTCCAGAAGAAAGTCTAAACAAATTCACATGTGTGGAATGAAGGGCGAAAAGCCGTCCGGGTTATCGTTTTGGCTAACACTATGCATGCTGATTCACGGACTGAATCCTTGCTCCCTATTCTGGATATAGGAGTTTTCTGGTGGGCAGTGGGTAACGACTACGTCGTCTTCAATCCTGAAGATTGACTCAGCGACTGCGACGTTCTCCTTTTTCTACCGCGATCGGACTTCCTTCCTTTGCTTGAGATTCCGTTTTGATGAGAGAAAAGAACGCTTTAGAGAAGCAAAGATCCAAGGCTGTCAGTGAATGAACCACTTCACTTCTTCCTTCATCACACCCTTCGTCTATATCTTCATTTTCTTCTTCTTCTTCATTTTCTTCTTCTTCTTTTTCGTCTTCCTCTTCACTGGCTTTTGAAAGATGTCGCTATCAAAAACGGAAAGTAATATAAATGACCTGTTCAGCTCATTCACAACTTCTCTGAGAAAAGTAAGGGGAGACCACCAAGGTCACCAAGCTGCACCTATTTTTGACACAGCCGAGTTGATTTGCTGAATATTCGCAGAGCCAGCGGCAGCTACATACTCATTGGCGTAGAACTTGCAAAACTATACACTGAAGGAGGGCCTCAACGAGAACGGAAACGGAACTCGCAAGATTAGAGCATTTAAAGATAAGCTAGCGAGGGCCCTCAGTAATAGGGTGGTAAGTGCAATACCTTAGCTCCGCATGGATCATGACTCCATTTCGAGCATTGCCAACTTGTCGTCGTCCTCGGGCTTCTTGCACACCTGGAAGATAATGAAGATAAAGTGTAGCTCCTCTGAGTTAATTCCGAGAAGAAATGTCGCTCATCCCTGCTGGCTCTCGTCCAGTTCAAGATTATATTGTCCTTGGTGCTTACCTTGATAGGCGACAGGCTCTCCTGTGCGCCTGTCTATTGCTCGGAAGACGGTGCTCATTGCACCGTTTCCGAGCACGCGCATTGAGTTCGAAGTCCGAGGGCGACCTGCAGTACAGCGCAATAATAAACGTAGGGGTGTTGCATCAATAAATCAAAGAAGAACATCAACAAACGCACGCTTGTCCTGCGGCAGTTATCAGACTGGAGCTGGCGCTGCTCATAATGGCCCACCCTCCTCTTCCCACAGTGCTGACAGTGCTCTAGAAGCAGCTTGTATAAATGGCAAAAAACGCTACAATTCCTGCTTAGGTCGCTAAATCTTTCAAGAATGGACGTAGAATCAAATTGTCAAATGCATCATACATTTGTAATCAATAATCTTTTCTATTATTCGTGTTCAGTGCTTTAGAAAACAGCACATGTAACGGGATAATTTCACTTCACTTAGTGCCCCACGGAAAATTTGGATTTTGGTGCATCTTTCTTTTTTTCAATTTAGAACTATTGAGGCAGGGTGCGTAGCCTAATTATAGTGTGGACCGAAATCGCTGTCACTCAGGCACTCAGTTCATGAGCAGTTCCCGTGCTCAAGCAAGCGGTGAGCGTCCTTTCTTGAACAGCTAGTCTGGTCTTCAATCTATAGTCACCGTCCACCTTCTTGGTTCACGTTAGGCAACGGAGGCGTCGTGGCACTAATAAGTGGCAGTTCTGACGTCGACCCCCCCCCGGCAAAAACCAGGGGCCTATTTTATCATGACTTCACCGGGGTTTTCGTTGTGGGTTCTATTTTATCATGACTTCACCGCATTTTTTTTTGTATTATTTCACAGTTTAATGGTATTAGCATTGGATGAGTCTGGAAAGCGACTAGTGAGACAAAGGCGGCCTGATATCGCTTGTTGGCATAACAAGAGGATCAGGAGCTGGTCCTGAAAGGCTACAAAATGCTTTTCCAAGACTTTTATCCCTTCCCGCTTTCCTAGGCAGTCAATTAGTGATAAAAGATTTGTAATTGTACGCAACCATCCACAATATGCAAAGGCACAGTATGTCTTTGGACAGGACGTCAATCTAACGTTCAGTAGGGAGTTTCAAGTGTGGGTATATGACTCAATCTTAGTAAAATGCAGATTTGAAGGACGGTGCTACATGACTAAACTCACTGCGATGGCTGTTGATACACTGCTCGCCCTTGAAAGAATAGAGCACGTCAGCACAAATGATAATCCGCTCCAGAAGCCAGCTCCTGCTTGTGGGTCAATCTAAACATGTGTATTATACATACAGGTCATATCTGAACCAACAGCATCAAAGTGTTTCGCTGAAAGTATTACGTCCGGACATAAGTTTCTGAAACTTTCGAAAAGCAACTACAACTCATGATGATCCCGAACCTTGTTACAGGTGAGAGGAATAGCTCGCTCCCTCAGTAAAGTCTTACGATCCCCCACCAGGTCGATCCGGCCACTTGCAATGAGATGTATATAGATGCGCGTGCTTTCAGCCGCTGGACTATGAACTGTCTTCAAAAATGGCGGAACGATCCTCTGAAGGGAGTCAAGAACCATTTAACCCTCTGTTCTGTGCGAAGGATAACCAGCTGTGTCGAGCAACCGGCTTTTTTTTTGTGGCTGAGCGCATGGCTCCACAATGACGAGGCCACAGGATAAGACCCCTGATTTATGCAAGCTTTCGCTTTTTTTGAAACACTTTACATGAGTCCCAGAAACACTTCTATTTAGCTAAACCATCTGATTCTCCGATTACTTAACAGAACCACAAGAACTTCACTTTTTATGCAAGATGGATCGAATTTCTCCTGACAAAATTTCCTAAAAAGGAACCAGAAATGGGGATTGCCCTTACTGTTGCCGAATAATCGGCAATTTAGGTGAATTCGCTGAAAAGAAGTATGTTTGGGACTCAAGCCAATGTTTCAAAAAAAAGCAAAAGCTTGCATGAGTCAAGGATTCCATCATGTGACTTCGTTCATCTGGAGCAATGCAGTTGTCCCCTGAACCACCTACTGCAAAGACGGTCATCTTTCCGAACCTACGTGGAGAGAGAGCAGAGGATCAGT
>MU912282.1:21357-59418 GCA_036418165.1 Cooperia oncophora
GAAGCCAGCTCCTGCTTNTAGGGTCAAATCTAAACATATGTATTATACATACAGGTCATATCTGAACCAACAGCATCAAAGTGTTTCGCTGAAAGTATTACGTCTGGACATGAGTTTCTGAAATCTTTCAAAAAGGAACTACAACTCATGATGATCCCGAACCTTGTTACAGGTGAGAGGAATACTTCGCTTCCCCAGTAAAGTCTCACGATCCCCCACCAGGTCGATCCGGCCATTTGCAATGAGATGTGTATAGATGCACGTGCTTTCAGCCGCTGGACTCTGAACTGTCTTCGAAAATGGCGGAACGATCCTCTGAAGGGAGTCAAGAACCATTTACTCCCTGTTCTGTCCGCGGAAGGATAACCAGCTATGCCGAGCGACCGACTTTTTTGTGGCTGAGCGCATGGCTCCAGAGTAACGAGGCCACAGGATAAGACCCCTGATTTATGCGAAACTTTCGCTTTTTTTGAAACACTTTACATGAGTCCCAGAAACACTTCTATTTAGCTAAACCATCTGATTCTCCGATTACTTAACAGAACCACAAGAACTTCACTTTTTATGCAAGATGGATCGAATTTCTCCTGACAAAATTCCTAAAAAGGAACCAGAAATGGGGATTGCCCTTACTGTTGCCGAATAATCGGCAATTTAGGTGAATTCGCTGAAAAGAAGTATGTTTGGGACTCAAGCCAATGTTTCAAAAAAAAGCAAAAGCTTGCATGAGTCAAGGATTCCATCATGTGACTTCGTTCATCTGGAGCAATGCAGTTGTCCCCTGAACCACCTACTGCAAAGACGGTCATCTTTCCGAACCTACGTGGAGAGAGAGCAGAGGATCAGTGGGCCGTAGTTCACTGAGAAATCGTTTGGCAAATTTCAAGGGCAGATTTGAGTTCAGCGGCTCAACTCGGAGACACGTCCATCTATACATTTCCCATTGCAAATTGCCTTATAGACCTGTTGGTTGTCAGAACAAGTTTGCACGAGAAGAGTACAGGAGGGTATGCGCGCGCCTGAGCGCACGCCAAATCATAGCCAAACGCGATACTTGCCAGCGCTCTCGCATTTGTTCTTATTCTTATTCTTATTTCAGCGATTATCCCGCTCTGCAGTAGGGTCCGCTCGTCTCACTTTAGGCTGCGTTTATACTTTGCGGCAGCGTAGCGTAGCGCTTCCAGCGTACGCCAGCGGCAGTGCCGGGGAGAGGATGGATATCGATCTGGCGTTCCCAGCGTCACCAGCGTTACGCCAGAGTTTCGCCAGCGTTTTGCTGGTGTTTGCAGCGGCAGGGGAGTAGAGACTATGTGGCCGTCAGGGACGCGCAGTCGATGTGTATTGTAGAGACTATGTGGCCGTCAGAGACGCACAATCGATGTGTGTATAGACACTGAGGGCGAGTGAGAGACGCGCAATTGATGTGCTTCGTACCCTCCCATAGTCTCTACTCCCCTGCCGCTGCAAACGTAGCAAAACGGTGGTGAATTGCTGGCGAAACGCTGGCGTAACGCTAGCGTGCGCTAAGGCTGCGCTTATAACCTTTGCGGCAGCGTAGCCGTGCCGCAGCCCAGTTCAGCTGTTTGGAAAGTATAGCTATAGCGCTTTCCCAAGCTGTCGACTGTTACTTGACGAGAGCAGTTTGCGGCCCGAAGAAACAGAAATTGCTATATCGAATCGGTTAGCTTCTATCACTGCCGCTTGCAGCCTCATTAGCAGTCGCTCGACGTCTGAAGAGCAGAGAGTACTGTTCTCAGCGATAAGAGCTGTTTGCTCGCTAAGCCGAGCAAACGAAATTCCCTGCGATGGAGACATTCACAAGTAGAGCGGAACCACCCAATCTCCTGAAAAGGCACTCGGAGTACGGTTTCTCTCAACATCTTCATTAGCGAACGGAGTAGAGCATAATCTGAAGACAAACTTTGACATCTGTGATCTCGCTATAGAATTTAATCTGACTCTATAAGTCTCCTATCAAGTCTGATTCTCATATCTGTTTTCTCGACTATTCTAACATTCGAAAGGGATCATTATTCCCCAAGTTTTGTTGCTATTAACGAGTCCATTTCACTGTAACGTTTTTAAGCGAGCATTGTTTATCTCCCATGTAACAAGGCGCCTGGCTTAAGTTAGAACGCATCTTCTTGTCCCTGGATTTCTCGCTGGAACTTATTGTTTGAATAAAGAGGCTCACCAAGCCAGCGACTGGAGGGCGAAGGCATGAGGTGTGTGGTCGAGATATAGACGATCGTTTCAGGCAGTGGGAGCGTGATTACGCGTTAGGAAAGGTCGGTGTGTGGCTCTGCTCCTGAGTTACTAGGGGGCGATGGAAGCAGTATTATCCTCCGGCTCACGCGGTACTGCACACCGCGCCTACGCGGACTACTAGTGACACGAACGCGTACAAATCTGCGGCAATACATCGAGCGGAGTCGTCGTTCAACAGAAATTTTATGAGTGATGCAGGGGGCGGTGGAGCGGAGTTGTGAATCCGCTCTTTTTTTCTGGGTACTGGAAGTTTTTCCGGCCGTAATTCGGATGGGCCCGTAGAGGAAACGTGCCGACAGTGACCATCATTCCTGACCGGTGCCGGAACGATAAGTAGGACTCGAGACTCGTCCCCCTGATGATCCATCGAACGTGAAAAAAAAATCGTCCATTGACCTTTTCGTATAAGGCTGAGACGAAGTGTTTAACAACCTGATTATATATAATCAAGAGCCAGCGGCGACCTGAACGTAGCATGCCGATTTGGCTGATGAAACGACATTAGCGAGCAATAAAGCAGAAAGGGTCCACGATAATAAAGAGCGCGTGGGGCAAGGGCGAGGCACGGCGCACATTATCTCGACCGGGGGACGCGTTTGTCTAAAGCAACTGCTGGCCCAGCCCTGCGCGGAAGGCATGATGATGCCCTTGCAAGAGCAAATTTCCACCAAATAACTTTGCTTCTCGCCACCTTTGCCGAAATGCATTGAAAGTACCAAAAGGCCCTTCCGAGGAAGCCAGTGGGATTGGGAGCGTTTAAGAAAAACTAGAGAGCCCACGCTAGCAGAGCACTGGTACGTGAGGAGAGTACTTTGTAACTCCTCCGTCCAGTGCTCTCTAGGTCTCTCTAGCCCCTCTCTAGCCCCGCCGCTGGGAGCGCTGGGAAAACGCTGGAGAAACGCTGGTGAAGCTAGATCGATAGCTATGCTTCCCATGCCGCTGGCGTACGCTGGAAGCGCTACGCTACGCTGCCGCAAAGTATAAACGCAGCCTAACGATTCACCACCGCTGTTGACGCTGGGAACGCTAGATCGATATTCATCCTCTCCACGGCACTGCCGCTGGCGTACGCTGGAAGCGCTACGCTACGCTGGCGCAAAGTATAAACGCAGCCTTACTACGTCTCTTCTGGTAGGATGCCTGATCAGGGTGGGCGCCAACTATCTTAGAATCAGCATGCAGTGTGTCTAGCCAGCGTTGCTTGGGACGTCTTCTAGGTCGTTTGCCGAGCATCTCAAGCTGGGAGGCGGTGGGCGCGTTCGCGCGGAGTACGTGACTATACCACTAATACGAGACTCTCGCATTTTGTCAACTATAGAAGCCACGCCGAATTTCTTGGTCTTCTATGCATGTGCGTGACTCTAACTGCCCAACGTAGCATTTTCATCTCCATCACGCTAGGGAGGGCTTTCACTTCCCTGATTACAGGCCAGCACTCAGTTTTGTACAACGCTACTGTTCTGAAACAGTTCTATAGACCCTTGATCCAAGGCGTTTTGGTATGGTCTTTTCACAGAGAATTCCAGTCATCGAGGGCCATTTCGCCCATGCTGCACTCACACGAGAAACCAACTGTGACTTCAGACTGCCATTAAACACAATGTCTGATCCAAGTTACTTGGAGGCTCTCATGCGTGTGAGCTCGATGCCACTGAACCTAATGGAATCAGATTCTTTAGTGTCCGTCGTCAAGTACATGGTTCTCTTAACGTTAAACCTCAGTCCAATTCTGTCAGGCGATCAGACCAAGCTTGCACCTGCTGCTCGAGTTTGCACTTATCTTCACTGGCAAGCACCATATCATCTCCGTAGTGCAATGTCCAAGGACTTGGTTTTTCTGGAGATCTCGCGGAATTGTATTCATGACAACCACACAAAGGAGAGGGGTTGAGCGCAGATCCTTAATATGCCCTGATCATGATAGAAAATTCCTGCGGAATGCGTTGGTGCTTGCACACGGCTCTTCGGGATGGAATAGTGGATGCGCACCCACTCAATAAGCTCTTCACGAATGGATATGGCATATTGAACATGGGTTATGAGACTTTGTTATTCGTAAGCCGGCCCGTCACTCAGGCCTGTCACCTGCTTTCGAATGTCCGTGTTTGGCTCAGCACACAAAAGCGAGCAGTTGGCAGAGACACCCACATGAAGGTGCAGACTTCACCACCGGCGCCACTTCTGTCTTCTATAAATCTCCGACTTTGTGTTTGCTGCGTGGGTGTGATATCGACACAATAGCTGCATCTTGGTGGTGTGTGCGTCCGAACGGCACTCTTGTATCCTCCCTTCGTTCCTGATACCATGCGCTTTCAAACGACAAGAGTTTCTTTCGTACTGAAGCCCTCCCGAATTTCTCGCATCTCGCATAGAACGGTCTCTGGGGTGAGTGTAGTTTGTGCTTGAAACGCCACACCCTACCAAGAATATTACAGCAAAATCACGCCAAGGAAGCTGTGCCTACATCGACTTCGCAGCTATATTCGGAAGGTGGAAGATTCCGACAGTAGGGTGCAAAAAGCTTTCTTAACTCAAATTCACTGTGTCATAGCTCAACGCAGCGTTCAGTCCGCAGGTGCCGACTGCTACTGATCGCCTAATGCTAGAAAGCAAAGATTTCCTTTGGGGCAAAGTAAGGCGAATACGGCGTTTCTCTCTTATTGTAAGAGGAGGGTGTGGCGCAAAATTTGCCATGGAACCATGTTCAGTCGCGACAACAGCGCGCCCAACCTCGACAGTCGTTTACACACATCACACAGACATCACCTCAAGACACACACACCAGCCCACATACGCTCGCACACACACCTCACACACACGCACACAACCACACACACACACACACACACACACACACACACACAACACACTACACACACCACACCACACACACACACACCACACACACACACTACACACAAATCACACACGACCACACACTCCATGGAAGCATACATCAGAATGCAATTAGAACCAGATGACACGATTAATCCTGGAGACGTGTAGAATAAAGCAGGACAGAATTCGGAGCCATTCAACAGGCGCTGCGTGACGCCTTCTCCAAAGAAGGTGCTCTTATAGCCCCTACCAAGCTGCAACATACCAACCCAGACGCCCACCGCGTCCGCTCCCACAAGTGGACGGCCGTACCTGGTGCTCGTGTCGCTTCCTTTTTGGTATACATTTTAGTGAAGGGATATAAAGCGGCTGCAGTAAGCACGGATATAACGTCCTCATCATTGCGGACCGGTGGGGCGTGTCAGTCAGTATGAGTGTGCACACTGTTGAGGCCTTTCTCAGCCTTTTTGTTGAAACGCGTATGTGACAAAAAGTGGTAGAAAACGAGTAACGCGAAGGATATAGTACAGTAATGTCACCTGCCCGCTTCAACAACTGGTGCAGATCGACTTTGGCACCGCGCCAAACGCAGCCGCACTGACACGCCCCACTGGTCCGCAATGATGAGCACTGTATAAATAGACGCATGCAACAGTATGGACCGGCACGACGTCATTGGGGAACTTGCTTTAAACTGTTTTCTAAGTAGTGTAGAACAAGAGATTCTACAGGCTCTTTATCGTTTCACTCCGCTTTGTCGCCATTCCCGCACTATAAAGCACATTCGCTACCATTTTCAACTGAATCTGACCTCATAAATCTCGCACTGGGTAACTTGAGGTGAACTGTAAATCACAAGTTACACTGCCTTCTGCTCCGGTACTTTCCGAGGTAGTCACCCTCCAAGCTCAGCAGAAATTGTGCATCCCAGAGTACCCCTGGACTGATCCGTGTCTGGTCTTGGTTCTATGGACAAGGCGACCGCAAAAAACCTTACTGTATGGGTAAAATTACCAGGAGGGCATTTGTGAGAACTCACCGGCGCAACGGGCTCAACAGGTGTTACCGGCATGGAACGCACAACTTCCTTAATAAAAAATTCGATAAAAAGATCTCCTTGTGACCAAAAAATACTGTCATTGGGGTGTGAAAGAAAGTACCTCAAGAGCGTTGTTCATCGAGCTCAGGCGTCCGCTCCTTTCATCTCTGTTGCTGTCATCATCGATCAGCCTCTGTAAAAGTGGTGATGCAATAAGTCAAAAAAGTTATAACAATATTTATAGCAACACATCAACTTGATGAAGGACAGCACACATGAATACAAGAGGTGCGACAGAGCGCTTCAGAATGTCCAGAACAGTATAGCGATTTTGTCATCAGCAGAACTATGAACTCCATAGTAACAGAAGGAGGTGATAGAAGGGTGGCATCGTCACGGAATCCAATGAAGGAATCAGCTTGAAGAGGCAATAAGAATCATCACCCACTATATATAATTTGCTTCGTCTGTTTGCTTGGTTGTTTGTTTGCTTGTTTGTTTGTCTGTCTGTTCGGAAATTCGATTGAAGCTGAAGAAAAACTTGGTGTTCGGTTCAAGGTGGGGATGGGTATGGCTTGGGAGAAGATGTAGAGAGCACACATGACCTATTACCAGGATGGTCGTTGTGAGAACTCACCGGCACAACAAGCTCAACAGCTGTTACCGGCGTGGCACACACCACTTCCTTAATAAAAAATTCGATAAAAAGATCTCCTTGTGACCAAAAAATACTGTCATTGCGGTGTGAAAGAAAGTACCTCAAGAGCGTTGTTCATCGAGCTCAGGCGTCCGCTCCTTTCATCTCTGTTGCTGTCATCATCGATCAGCCTCTGTAAAAGTGGTGAAGCAATAAGTCAAAAAAGTTATAACAATATTTATAGCAACACATCAACTTGATGAAGGAAAGCACACATGAATACAAGAGGTGCGACAGAGCGCTTCAGAATGTCCGGAACAGTATAGCGATTTTGTCATCAGCAGAACTATGAACTCCATAGTAACAGAAGGATGTGATAGAAGGGTGGCATCGTCACGGAATCCAATGAAGGAATCAGCTTGGAAAGGCAGTAAGAATCATCACCCACTATATATAATTTGCTTTGTCTGTTTGCTTGCTTGTTTGTTTGCTTGTTTGTTTGTCTGTCTGTTCGGAAATTCGGGTAAAGCTGAAGAGCAACTTGGAGTGGTCGGGTAAAGGTGGGGATGGGTATGGCTTAGGAGAAGATGTAGAGAGCACACATGACCTATACGAGGCCCCAACACAGGGGCAGGACATGCGCCGAAAGTTGGCGGTGCCACAGGAAAAAACTCATAACTTGCCTCCAGAGAGGCCCAGAGATGGCGAAAAAGTGGAATAAGCTTAGCAAGGGGTTGTCAACCTAATTCGTGTAGAGTACGTACTTGAGATAGGCGGTGCTTCCCACAAAAATCATCAACTCTGTTCCCAAAAGAGTTTAGAAAACGCAAAAAGGTCTGTCTAAGAGGGCAACACATAGTGAGAGTTTGGCATACCTGAGGTGTGTTGTGAGCTGCCCTGGGCGAAGCTCGCTCTCAGTGATAAGGTGCCCATTTCAAAAATTTGTAGCTCGGTTCCAGAGCTCTTTGTGGAACCTCCTATGTTTGTGTTGTGTGTGTGTGTGTGTGTGTGTGTGTGTGTGTGTGTGTGTGTGTGTTGTGTGTGTGTGTGTGTGTGTGTGCGTGCGTCGTGTGTGTTGTACGGCGCATGGTTTGTGTTTGTTTTTGTTGGACTCGGAAATTCATGTAATCTTTGGTTCAGCAGCTTCTTGTGAAGCTCCTTGCGCTGTGTGCGTGTGTGGTGTGTGTGTGTGTGTGTGTGTGTGTGTGTGTGTTTGTGTGTGTGTGTGTGTGTGTGTGTGTGTGCGTGCGTGTGTGTGTGTGTGTGTGTTTGTGTTTGGGTTTGTTGGACTGTGAAAATTCTATGTAATCGCTTTTGATTTTTAGCCGTAGAGAGTTCATTGATAAGTGATATGGAGGGGGAGGGTGAGGAAGTGATAACAGCTGACATGGGGTCTTAAAGAGGGTCACCAAGCTCATAACTTGCGTTGCAGCGGTGGAGCGTGGATCCCAAGAAATAATATAGGGGCTGGACATGAACTTCGTTGGTGGGTGGCGGGAAGTGATACTAGCTGACAAGAGATGACAAGGGGAGTTAGGTGAGGGTCATTAAGTTCATAAAGTGGGTTTCAGCATCGGTGGGGCGTTAGTTTTGAGATATGATGTAGTGTATGGATCGTGGGTATCATTTATGGGTGGCAGAACGCCTAAAGAGTTATTAGGATTTAAAACTCAAGCTGATAAGGGGATTTGAAACTCAAGCGTCGCCCGTCACAGTATAAGTAGAAAGTTGGATCTAATAAGTTATATAGGGGGTGACGGGATAATTACTGATGGGTCAGAGAGAGGGCTAATCACTGATAGGGCTGATAAGAGGCATTGCCCCCTTTCACACCACCAAATCATAAAGGTTTTGTGGTAATGGTGACGGGTGACAGTGGATTACATCACTTGACTGGAGTAAATAAGAAGTTAAGAGCTTATTTTCACCTAATTTTTTTACCACTATACTTCTAGCTTTGAAGTCTTTCCGGCTAAATGTACAGTGTACTAGTTGCTTTACTGCACCTTGAACGGGAGGGGGGGGGGAGGATTGTTCACTTTTGATGTCTTGAGGAAGAATTCGGAATTAATCGTGATTGATTGCAGTGGATCATTTCGAATTGCTTTATAGCGTCAGGCGCGCAGTGGTGTGCGCCAGCCAAAGCGGTGTTTTAATAAACCAAATAGTGACGTTTTCTTATTCAATTCTCGTTATTCTGCTTTAAATTGGTCTAGCAATGGGAGGTCAGCAGGCAGCGTAACCATTTAAGCGGGGCTATCCTACTGGCAAGTATGCGGAGGTGCAAAAAAGTATTCATAAGGTCATCCCAAACTAAATGCGCACACCAGAAAAAAGTGGATTAAGGTCAAAGGGTCGCAAGTGGTGACCGTGGGGCACACAGTTTGTGGGCGGGGCCTGCCCCTTGGTGGGCGGATCCCGACGAACAAGACCTGTAAAACGGCTACGAAACACTCCAATGACCGGAAAAAAAAGTAGTTTAAGGTCAGCAATCGGTTGCCGGTGTTTGATGTTGGGCGCACACGTTGTGGGCGGAGACTGCTCCGTGGTAGGAACGGAGTCAAACCAAAAGATCTGTAAAACAGTTCCAGAGCAATTCAAAGACTTGAAAAAAGCGGAGTTCAGCAAATAGTCGGCGGTTAAGAAATTTGAGAAACGTGTTGTGGGCGGAACCTTTCCCGATGTGAGCGCATACAGACGAAAGCTCTGTAAGCTGTTTCAGAGCACCCCAGATTCTGCTCAAAAGAGATAGTGGTCAGGCGGATTCGCTGGTTGACGCGGGACACATTCATTGTAGGCGGAGTGCGCGAGGTCGAAGCCTAATTTGAAAACTTGTGGAACAGCCCCAGAGCACTTCAGACCTTGTGGAAAAAATTGGGCTGGGGTGTGGAGTCACCGTTTGAGTGTGCACGACACATTCATTGTGAGCGGACCGTGCGGCGAAGTGGGCGGAGTCAAACGCAGAAATCTGTGAAATGTTTCTAGTACAGACTCCACATGTATGCGAAAGGCAAGCGAAGATTTGCAAAAGCTTCGTTACTGAAACGAGATTTACGCGCCCATTGTGCCCGGGGCTGTGTCGGTGTGGGCGGGCGAAGATAAAAAATTCACGGCATAGTTGCGGAGCAGCATAGGCAAGGGGACAAGTGGGTTGATGTTCACAAGGGAAAGACATCCCGCAAATGGGCTGCTACTTTCGAGATGGGCGATGCTTAAAATTGCGTGGTTTGGGTTTAAATGAGGTTGGGGACCAGGAAAAACTTTAGAAGAAGAGGAGCATATATGTAGCGGGAGTTGAGTATGTCTGTGGTCCCACAGTGGGTGGAGCGCGTCCTCAGGCACGAGAGTCCCATTTCCACTACGTTTTAGCGAATAGGCCATCATACTCTTGAGCACCTGTCGTCACAGGTATATTTGAATCCAATCGGTTGGCTGGCTGACGCCAGCGCGACTCGGCCAGGCTTTACCGGTTCTGCTTGGCTTCGTCGCCCCTGCTTTCGTATGTTGTAATGCAACTACATTGTAGTTCGCTGCGGACGCTTGGGCGTGTCAGCGCGGCTGCGTTTGTCGCGGTGCCAGACTGTTCTACACCAGTTGTTGAAGCGAGATTCGTATTACTCGTCTTCTATTACTTTTTGTCGCATGCAGTCTTCAACAAGAAGGCAGAGAACGGCTTTGACACACACTCACTCATATTGGCTGACACGCCCAACCGTCCGCAGAGAGCTAAAGTGTAATATACCGTTCTTCTCTCTACCTACCTGCTTCCGTATGTTTGAATGCTCAACTATGGCCCGGCTTCTCTCTCATCTGCACACTTGATCAATGCTGCTTACCATCATTTCGTAGACGGTAGAATGTCAAAAGTTGCAGGTATGAAGTTACTGCGCAAGGAGAATGACCCTGTGTACAAATGAAAGAGAAGCCGGATAATGGCTGAATACCTAAATATGTAAAAGGAGGTCGGGCGGCGAAGCCGGGCCGTATTAGAAGAAGGCACGTCGCGTCAGCCGGCGAGACGGCTGGTAAATGATTACTGCTCTTGGGTAAGTGAGGAGAGTAACAATCGTGAGACAAGCACAAGGCTGTCCAAACATCCGCTCTTGTTTCCAGTTTCAAAATAGTTTTACTAAAATCGTGGTTACTCATTCAGCCAGGTCACAGGATAATCATTTTCTAATTCTCTATTGTTCACTCTTGAACAGCAACACCGAAGAAAGGCTGCCTTCATGTTTTGCGGCAGCGTATGCCAGCGTACGCTAGCATTTCCAGCGTACGGCAGCGGCAGTGACAAGAGCAGGATAGATACTCATCTGCGTTCTCCAGCGCTTCACTAGCGCTCGCAGCGGCGGGGAGGAGAGAGCAGGGCACAGCATTGGTTGGGGAATTCCCATGGGGGGGTCGTATTTGGCCGCCAGGAGAGGGGGGTCGTAATGAGTGCGTAGCCAGTATCGAGCAGCGCAAGGTGTCAATGTGCTGAGTCCGGTACAGCGAAGCTTACTTTGTAGAGAACTCGGATATTTGAAAAAAGGACAAAACTTTCAGCCATAAAAATGCGAAATAACTGGAATTTAAATGAGTCGACATCATCTCGTAAGTCCGTTGATGAGTAAACGGTAAACGCATACTCTGATTTGCTGCAGATGATGGGGCGTGTCCGCGACTGCGCTTGGGGCTGAGCCAGCCTATTTTTTTTCGACAAGCGACACGACTACCATATCGTTCGTATCAGACGTTTTCCAGCAGTTGGTCTCCTTTATCGGAGACAGCAATTGGAGGAGCACACATCGGGCGGCGTCGACACAGACACGCTCCATCATCCACAAGGGAAAACACTGTAAACAAGTGCACAGGTCGTCGTCATAGATCTCCCTGATACTAATAGACACATTTGCTCGCGTGGAACAGACATTTACGCACAAGTTGCACCATCCATCACTTCTGCGCGGACCTCAGTGCGCGGCGCATCCAAAGTCAGCGTGATCGGCGCTGAACGAACCATATCCTGCTCCTGCTCCATCACAGGATACGTTCTACATGCGTTCCTGGCTATTCGAACACGCTCACTTGGAACGGTACACAGGGAACGGGGGTTTTTCGCGCAACTGGGAGTGTTCCTCAAAGAATCCCATAGCGAGATTCTCATGAATCCCGAGAGCTTCAGAAACAGTTCAAGAGGTTTCAAGAAAGAGAAAATCTTTAGACACTCGGATCCGTTCTCAGATTTATGAAATGTTGAGTTACAAAAAAAAAATATATTGATTCAAACCTGTCCAACTTAAACTTCAACCTTCACTCCCTAACGAATCCCCATGGCAGCTTTCTCTGTGATTTTCGCGACCTTCATGAACATTTTAGTAACTTTCAGGAAGATAAAACCTTCTAATTTACCAATACGCTCTCCTCTTCCCCACAGGTCCGCTTTTGAGGAAGTTATGGTCCTTCAAAGACACCCTACTTTGCTGAAAATTCTCGCGCCATGGCTAATAGCCGTTTTGCTCCAGTCAAAGCTGCAATTACACACGCGCTTCTGCTACCGTACCCCACATCTCGGGGTTAATGCATTTTTAGCGCGATAAAAGCTTTTTAGCGCTTTCGTTCAATTCTATTCATCCTGTTTCGATTGTATTCATCCTATTTTGCTTTTATATTTTTATTTATTTTGTTGGAGCCGATTCTGTTCTGCTGAACCGCCGCCGAAACGCAGCGATTCGGCGAAAAGTCCTTGATGCGTATCGATACGCATCAAAAACTGCTGCTTTACTGCTTTATTGCTTTGCTATTGCTTTTTACTTTGCTGATTGCTATTGCTTTTCACCCAGCCGCCGAAACGCAGCGGTTCTGCGGAATTTTTGTGATGCGTATCGATACGCATCACAAAAAAACCAAACGGCAAAAAAAGGGGGGGGGGTCGTACCGAACCCCAAAAAAAGGGGGGGGTCGTACAGGCTCGACCAAAATCCCCATCGAATGCTGTGCCCTGGGAGAGAGTATGGGGAGTAGGAGAATAGCGAACAGCTTGATTAGGCGTCGTGAATATGCGGCGCGTGTAGCCGCACCGACTGCTACACAATACCAAGCACTAGATAAGTTGCATCGCACAATTATTTGGTTTCGCTTTTGAACGAAATGTTTTGTCACGGAATTGGTTTCATTAGGGAATTTAGTAGTTCGTACGAACATTCTCTGGTCGAATACGCGGCTGACACATATATGCTCACTATGACGAAAGATGAGGAAAGAATATAAGTGGTCCCACACTGTTTTATCCTTTGCATTTATGCGTTATGCGACTCATCCATTGCAATATGTAATTTAAAGGCAGTTGGCACGGTAAATCCTAAAAGACGAGCAGGGCTAGTACCTCTAGAAGACGGAGTTCCGCAGCCATGGGCAGGCGCTGTGTAGCGCCTTTTCCAAGGGAGGTGCTCTTAGAAGGTTTCTATCAAGCCACAACTTCCTAGCCCAAACGCCCGCCACGCCCGCCCGCCCACAAATGGACGACAGTTCCTAATGCTCGAATTGATTCATTTGCTATGCAAATTATGAAGCGAAGGGATTGGTATGGAGCGGCTGTGATGATGCATGGATATATGAGTACACATATGCAGCAGTACCGTAGGTAGCGGTTACTGGCAAGATACCTATGGGATATTCGTCCAAAATTGATTACTAACACAGTGAGAACGTAGGCTCTTTCTTCACAGGATGTGACCGTTTCATTCCGTTCTTTCGCCATTTCCCCACTATATAGCGCCCTACTACCATTTTAGATCGAGCATCAAATTTACCACTAACCAGGTTGGTGTACGGTATTGTCTAATTGTGCGGTGTGATTACACACGTCGCAATTTCACGACGGCTAATCGAGCTGTTCGCTACTTTCCTACTCCCACATACCCTCTACTATGGCCGCTGCGAAGGCTAGTGAAATTCTAGTGCACGCTGCACGCTAGTAGTGCTGTAAGGCTGCGTTTATACTTTGAGGCAGCGTAGCGCTTCCAGCGTACGCCAGCGGCAGTGTCGGAGAAAGGATAGATATCAATCTAGCGTTTCCAGCGTGACCAGAGTACGCTAGCGTAGCGAGGGCACGGGAAGCATAGCTATCGATCCAGCGCTCCCAGCGTTTCACTAATGTTTCGCTAGCGCTTGCAGCGACGGTGCTAGAGAGTATTGAAGAGCACTCTCTAGCACCGTCGCTGCAAGCGCTAGCGAAACGCTAGTGAAACGCTGGGAACGCTGGATCGATATTTATCCTTTCCCCAAACTGCCACTGGCGTACGCTGGAAGCGCTACGCTGCCGCAAAGTATAAACGCAGCCTAACACGTTAGATCGATATATCTCCTTTCCTTGTCGATGCTGCTGTCGAACGTCGCAGCCTTACCTATCCATCTACAAATACCTCTTTCACTTTACCCCAGTTTTCCAGAAATTTTTTCCATTGAAAAACTGGTGCCGAGTGGAAGTAGGGGATGCCGTCATCAAACAATCGCTAATTACAATACATTGATGATGCCGCAAGCATACAACACATATGATCACACTCTATACATAAAGCGAAGTTGTCTGTATGCCTGTAGGGCCAGTAGGAGGATAGGCTCCGCCCACAATGGGCGGGGCCTATAATTAGCTGAGCGGTGTCGCGTGATATCTTGAATACGTTGTCAACAGAACTCTTACACGCCGTCAACTTTGGGATGGGGGCTGATGGCATGCTGGAAATATACCGAATACACACGAACTAAGTTAAGCCTCGCACACAATGGACGGGGCGTGCACCGAAGTGAGTAGTGCCAACGGCAAAGAATTTGAAAGTCCTCCGGAAGATCACAGGGACCGGGAAATCATTCTCTATGCACCACGTTACACTGCCCCCAATGGGCGTGGGGGCATACCCGAAGTGAGTGGCGAGTTTGTTCGGATGGGCGGGGCTGAATTCGAATCTTCGAAATTCGGAACCGGAACTGCCCGGGCAGCGGGAAAACAGGCTCGAGTAAAAAGTGAGCAGGTAGATATACAGAAGGAAGCACACCCGAACCAAGCGTTGGGAAGAGCACGGCAGCCTGCAGTCGAACCGTGTTTGTCTGGGTAGGCGGGGACCAGTAAAAATTTTGAGTCGGACCTGGAACCATCCGAGCAGCGGCAAACCGTGGAACAAGAAGTCTGTCGAGGTTGAATTGAAGGAGGCATGCTTGAAATGGACTCACGAAAAAACTCCAGCACCGACATTTCACCCCTCACCTTTACGAAAGTTTCACAACCATCCACTAGGGGGGCGGGGTGGGGGGAGTATATAGTATATGCGAAACGGCAACAGTCTGGAATCGCAAAAAAATTTTTTCATGTGCTGATGGAGGGTCACAGCATTAGGAGAATCGTCCGCCGAAGGCGGGCGATCCGACTGGCCCTCAGTTTGGATGGATGGGGACCCACTTCACACGCATAAGGAAAATCGCCCGCCTTCGGCGGGCGATCCGACTGGTGTGAGAAAAAGCGCGAAAACAACTGGAAAGAATCCTGTCGCAGTTCGGAGCAGATTCTGTCATGACGAGATGTTGCGGTAACTTTACCAGTGAGCCTCGATGGCGCGTCCCGAGGGCCAGTAGAGTCCGTCGAGCAAATCTCAGGGCACATCACTGGTTAAGGATTTTGGTCGAGTCCGCACGACCCTACCCTCCTTTGGCCCTCTGTCCCTCCTCATCAGATAGAGCCGTCGAGCGGGGCTGGAGGAGGGGTATATACTACGCATTTAACAGCGGGAAAATCACGAAAAGTTAACCACCCCTCCTAGAAGGCCAATCAGTGAATACGACCCTCCCCTTTATAGCGTTCGTGAAGCGAGAAAAATCACTATAAAAACAATTTTACTCCGCCCAAATACGAATCCCTCTCTCCTGGCAGCCGAACACAGCTCCCTGTTGGGAATTCCCCAACAACGATATCCCCTGGTGACACTCGCTCTTTCTTCGGGATATGAAGCATTGCTGCGGAAAGGAAACGATTATCGGGAACATTTGAAAGGCATTCTGGACCTTCGTGATAACTCACCGGTGCAACATGTTTAACATGCGTCACTGGGGAGTACACCACACCCTCAAGCAAAAATCCCTTGCGGCCAAAAAATACTGTCATTTAAGTGAATTAGAAACTACCTCCATGAATTCGTCTGTCGAAACACTTCCGTCCCCGTCATATGTGTTGATCTCTTCATCAACAAGCATCTGCAAAATTGATGAAGCCATAAGTCAAATGAAGAATATTTACGGCAACACGTCAACGATGCAGGAGAGCACTCATGAGTACAAAAGGTGCGACAGAGCTTCAGAATGTTTGGGAAAATATTGCGGTTCTGTTTTCATGGTCGAACCACGGACTCCATAGTAGCGGAACCAGGGCACGACATCGTCATGATGATCAGAACGGGTCGTAATTGACCTCAAGTAGGTTGTAAGCGCCCTCTCTGAAGTGAGGGTGCAGTGATGCCCAAATGTTGTTCAGCTCCAACAATGAAAGAACTATCCATGTGAAGAACCCCTGACCCCCATAAAACCTATCCGCGGCCTCAACGTGGCATGGAGGTGGTGGCTTCAGCCAGCTAACGCAGAGCGTGCCTCCTGAGGATAGAAGCCTTGCAAAACTTAACTCAGGAGTTTTATTCAAATTCTGCACAGAAATGATCAATGACTTTTCATGTATCCCGATCAGAGCTATGTTGCCCACCGTAATGCTCCAAACTAGGACGTCCACCGTAATGGACACACGAGCTAAGGAGTTCTCCGTGAAGGTCTAACGCGAACCCGTCAGGATCGCCATACTTAACCTCGGCACCCTGACCGGCCGCTCTGCCGAACTGACGGACAAGCTGACGAAAGGGAACATCGACATCTGCGCTCTCCGAGAAGAAACGAGATGGGTAGGCGCTAAGATGAGAAGTACCGGAAGATTCAACTTCTACAATATCTTAGAGCGATTCAAAGTCAGCGGTAGCGCCATTGCAGTGTTACAGAGACTAGAGCATGTAGTTCAAGATGTACAACGGTTTCCGACCGCATCATGAGAACTAGTGTGATTTTAGGCAAAAGGACCACTCATATTATGTGCATCTACGCTCCGCTAGGATATTTGCTCACTGCCGACAAGGATACATTCTGGGAGCAGCTTGCCGACGGAGCATCCGCGCTTCCATTTGTTGCAGCTGAACATCGTGGGTGATTTCGGTGGACATATAGGCGCAAGCAACTACCAGTTCGAAGACACCCAACGACGATCACTTGACCTGATCATAATCATTTCCTTCTTCCGAAGGAGAAAAAACCGGTTACTGATGTGCTTTAGTGAGGGACCTAAGACCCAGATCAACTACACCTTGACACGGAGGAGCCAACGAAGCAACGTGCTAGACTGCAAGGCAATCAACAGTCAACATATTCCAGTCATTGCGGCCAATAAGGTGCCGGCCTGTTGTGTATGGAATTAATAACGTGAAGTTGTTCATTGTTCTTGTAATGTCCTTCATAAGCTATTCAGTGCGGCGCAGCGGCTTCGCGACAAGATCTCCTTTTGAGTCAAGCGCACGCGGGCTGGTGGTATCCAATACCTGCAATACATCGATCTCGTAGGACGCCCCTTTTAGAAATTTCGGCGCCCACTATATAAGCCTGTTGGATCAATTCGTAGTAGTTGCTTATCGCACATAGTTTCTTCCTTTTATGTTATTGTGTTATTCTGTGCTTAGTCTACGATAAAAGCTTATTTTTGTCAGTGTCTGGTTCTGTTGAGTTCGGTCAATCCTATCTGTTACCTAGTATCAAACTCTAACTCGGGGGCCGAACGGGGATTGACCAGTGATCTCGCAGAAGCTAATCCCTGTTATCCATGAACCGCTTGTGCACAGGAGAGAGAGCTGTAGTGTTTCACGCACGAAATTGTGGAAATTTACCCTTTCATTCTCAGTGCTTCCTTCCTTTCTCATATCCTCCATGCAAAGAAGTCTTTCTTCCCTGAAATTAGACTAGCAACTTACTGGTCGAAGCAATGATGGAGAGCTTGAGTATTTCTGCCTTTCCTCTTGAATTACAAGCCTCATCTCCATAAGACTCGTAGACTCCTGTCTAGAGAAAACGAATAGCTTCATAGGATTTAAGGTCCCCAAAAGACTGCAGTGATTTAGGGAAACCAGCAAAATGCTCCCACCAGGACGAATTGTGGTGCACAGTGTTCATCACCATAGGTGCAAGGCGAGCGATCACGAAATAGTCCCGCTCAAAGACACAACGTACACTCATCTGCGGTGAGCGTCTTCGGGGCTAACGTGCCATAAGCTGCTGTTGAGGCGTAGCGGTCTCCCAACCGAAACGGGAACGGGAATCCAGAACTGTGGGACGCGCTGATTCCTCTATACTCCGCCTAAAACGCAATGTGCGGCGCACACTCCCGACCCCGTTCATACTGACAACTGTCGGCGCGGCGCTTGTCGCGCGCAGCACTCCTGACAGTTTGCCAAGCCGTGTAACTGCGCTCTGGGGTACGATTGAAACCAAACTGATGCGAAACTGACCGAAAATGGCTCTGGAGCTGGAATTGTCCCAAATTGCAAAAATTCAAAAAGGCCAAAATTGATCTTAATCGGTTTACATTCCCTCAAATGTGTTATTTACATTTTATTTACAGCTACATTGGTGGTTCTTCAACTCTAGCTTTTGAAATCTAATCATCCTCGATTCGGACTTTGTCGCATGACCAGCATCTCAAATGTTATCTGCATCAGGCGTTTGCCTTTTAATTGTATTCCAGAAGGCAATTACACGACTTGGCAAAGCGCCAGATGCGCTCGCGCGCGCTCCACGTGGACGGCTGTCAGTTAACCGGGACCGGGAGTCAAGTTGCAGTTTAGGCGGAGTATGGAGGCATCTGCGCGTTCACGGTCTTGGATCCCCAATCGCGCGATGGTCGGACGGTCAACCGCTACGCTTCGACAGCCGATGGCTCGTTAGCTCCGAGGACGCACCTTGTAGTGAAGTGAACCCTGTGTCTTTGAAGGCGATGGGCATAATGAAATCACATGGCGTAAAGGATGATTATGCAGATACAAAAGAAAACCGTGCCCCAGGCAAATTACATAGCGTCTCAAACAAAAAGCGGTCTTCAGTCGTCTCAGCAAGGCCTATCCACCCGTACTCTCATCGGTACTCCCACCGACACGCCTACCGCCTGCGCACCAGTTTGCAGCTGATGACGATAGGATCATTTGTTCCCACCACAGCCTCCACCTGGTTGGTGCTTCTCCCCTTTTGGGAGAATGGTATCTAAAGAGGTAAGCTCTTGGTAGGGGGATATCTATTTTCCAGGACAACGCAAGATTCCCTTGCAAGTAATGCCCTTCCCAGAGTTTTCAACCCACTGTTTTGGCTTTTCCCACTTGATTCCCGCAAATCTTCGCCAATCGCTTTGCGGGTACCCCTGCTGATATTACCGCAATGCTACGCCTGAAAAAGGGTTTTTGTAGGGGAACAAAATTATCGTGCCCACCACCTTCAACTTATCGAATAACAGGATAGGTTTGTTTGGGTATTTCGACACTTCTCGTCCTTGGCTTTCAAGGCGCTATAAGTCTCACTTTATTGAATTTTGATTGGACATTTCAACCCGGGACACTTCGTTGTTGAGACTTCCCCAACAGGGAAGTCTTATTTGGCCGCTGAGAGAAGAGGGTAGGTCGTAATGAGTGGGAGTCAATAATGAGCAGCGCAAAGGTCTCACAGGGGAATGTTTTGAAGTTCCCATGAAACTTTAAATGGAGACCTAGGTACATCGATAGAGCCTCGAATGTTGATTACGAATATGCAGATTAAAAGTGCTACAGGGAACTCCCACACGAGATCTGGGTGGTGAAAGTTTGCGGAAAATTAGTTCTGGCTCGTAAGCGCTGCTGGTCGATTCTGCGGCAGAGCCACCGTGGCGTCGTGGTAATGGTCTCGCTTTCGAGTCAAACGAATGCGGGTTTGCATCCAGTTGGCGCAAAAATTTTTGCTCCGCTCCGTATAAGAGCTTCAGCACTAATTTTCGAAATTCTTCCAAATTAACGGCCCAGCAGGGCAAGTAGATTAAGTACATCGAGTATACGACGAGCTCGATCTAGTATGGATTTCGTCATATCTGCCCTCTCTGAGCATATTACCCATCCGACACCTCAAAGTTTTGCCCAGAATCGCAATATGGCCAGGTGAGCGTTTTTTCGTCGAGGGATGTGATATTCGTGTTAAGGGGGTCGAAATCTCCCATGAACGAATTTCTCGCTAAAACTTTGAATTGTCGGATGGGTAATATGTTCAGAGAGGGCAGATATGACCACATCCATACTCGTTGTATACTTGATGTACTTGATCTACTTGCCCTGCTGGGCCATGAACTCGGAAGAATTTCCAAAATTAGAGTTGAAGCTCTTATACGGAGCGAAGCAAAAATTTCCGCGCCAAGCGGTTGCAAACCCGCATGCGTTTGACTTGAAAGCGAGACCATTACCACGAGGCCACGGTGGCACTGCCGAAGCATCCATTAGCAGCGCTTACGAGCCAGAACTCAAACTTTGACCACCCAGATCTCGTCTGGGAGCTCCCCGTAGCACTTTTAATCTGCATATTCGTGGTCAGCATTCGAGGCTCTATCGAGGTACCTAGGTCTCCAGTCAAAGTTTCATGGGGAGTTCAAACCATTCCCTTGTCAGTGTGCTCAGTTCGTTTAGCGAAACTCGTTTTGTAGAGAACACGGATATGTAAAAAATAGTGCAAAACTTCCATTTAGTGAACTAATTGAAATTCAACTGGAAATATTCATAAGTTGACATCATTTCGTAAGTACGTAGATGACTAAACAGTGCAACTTATACCCTGGTTTGCGGATGATGGGGCATGTCCGCGCGACCGCGCTTGGTACTGCGCCAACCTGTTTTTTTTCTTTAGACAAAAGGCAGGACTACAATATCGTTCGTATAAGACGTTTTCCAGCAGCTGGTCTCCTTTATCGGACTCACAAGTGATGGAGCACGAATGTGGCGGCGTGCGGTTCACGGACACGGACACACCCTATTATCCGCAATGGACAGCACTGTAAACACTGCAGGTCCATGAACCTCCCTGAATCCTCTAAACACATCTGCTCGCGTAGACAGGCATTGCGGGAACTTGTAAAATCCCACCACTCTGCGTGGGAGCCCGAGCATGGCGCATCCACAAATGAAGCTAATGGGCGCTAAAACATCTACTGTTTGCTCCTATTCCACAAGGGGGATGCATTCTAGATGCACTCTTGAATATCCGAATAAACCCAGTTGAAACGGGATGCAGAAAACGGTTTTTTTTCGAGCAGCTCGGAATATTCCTCAAAAATTCCCCAACGCGATTATCTCATGAATAAACTTTGATAACAATGAAGTGGTGAGGAGGAAGTATCTATCTGCGCGTATCCTCTAATATTTGATGCCAGGTGCAAACAATCAAGTTTTTAGAAGATTACATTCGTTCAAACCAGGACAAATCGCATCCAATTTTGAAAATCCCCAACTCATCCCCAATGCTGAATTTCCTTCTAAATTCGGCAACCTTTTTGAACACTCCAGTGATTTCCGGGAGCTCAAGTCTTTTACTTCACGACTGCGTTTTCTCTTTCCCAGCGGTCTGCGCTATAACTCTTCAAAGACAAGTTATCTACTCAAGGGGATCTAGAAAACAACACCCCAACGCAGTCAAAGCGCGAACGCGTGCGCATTTGAACGGCAATCAGCCCAATGGCATGGCTGGCAGTTCCTGCCGCGCGCGCGAATTCGAACACAACAGTGTATGTAGGTTGGAGCGCAACATCCTGTGCGCTGTACATCCAGGACACAGCCATTCTCTCTAACAAGAGTTTTCGAGATGGATTGAGGACCCCTAACTCGCTCAGTTAACACGACATTGACGGAAAATGTGAATAATAGTCACAAATTTTTTACTTTCGCTTGTTTCACATCGGGACCTTATGGGTTTTCATGTTAGCTGAAGTAACACTTGTATTAGACCACACTAGTGCGTCCAAACTGAATTCCTGTAAACAGAGGGAGCATCTTCTGGTATCCTGTCCTGTGAACCTACGCAATGTTTGAGTTTCACTCGTAGAGGAATTCTTCGGCCGGGTGACGTTTGGTGCTGGAAGGTACTCAGAAGCCAGGGGGATTTTCTGGCTTGGCGATGGTTTTCTTTCGCGATGGCGTTGGAAGAAAATGACAAACAAAAAAAAAAAAAACCTTAGAAAAAAGGAGTGGGCGGGATCGTACCGATACACCTTTTAGGGTGGGGGGGGGGGAGTGTACGGACTCGACCAAATTCTCCAAACTACACTGCGAAGCATAATCATAGTTCCACCCATGATTCCACAAAATCCTGTCTTACACGAAGTTTTCCAACATGCCCCCATACAGAAAATTGGTAATTACCAATACCAGTTCGCATGCCACTACCAAACTCTAGCTTGAGAAAACAATTTTTTTTCGTCAATCTTTTCAAAAATGGTCGTTCTGACAACGGAGCAAAAGTATAGTCCCACCAAACAAATCGAATATTCCAACAACAAATGCACAATGAAATGAGTAAAATTTTATCCAGTAATCTACTGGAACTCTATTTCTCTAATTAAGTTGGAAAATACGGTTGCCCATGTTCGATTAGAGATTTTAATAGGCTGTTGGCCCCAATGAGTACTCCCTAAGCTCACGGACCTTGTGGAATTGTGCATTCTCTCATGAACTGGTGCATTATCTCGCATGAAAACGGGACTTTCTTGCTAATTTCTACGTCGGAAAGCAAGGAGACGTCGTCGCATGACTTTTAGGTGACGGAAGAAATAATTTCTTTTTTCATACGGAGCGCAATTTCCGACGTTCCATTCATGCGATGGCAGCCCATACCATGAGACCGCGTCCACTGAAGTTCCGCCCGGAAAAACGAAACTTGTCTTCCCATAGGTCGTGCCAGCGGAATCGGTTGTCGTTGGAGCCGTTCGGAGCGGGAGAATTCTTCCACATCAAAAAACACGACCGCGAGAAAAAAAAACTGAGAAAACACCATAGACAAGCAGAAGGGCACCGCAGCCAAAAACCAACCCCACTTATTGGGTTCGGTAACATCTTCGAGCGAAGCCAATTAGGTTATCCCGATGGTTTTTCGTTAGAAATAGTACGTGACTCATATGGGTGAACTCGGTTTTCCAAGTTTTCCAAGAGACGCCTGACAGTATTCTCCGAGACATTAACCTCCGAAGATGTCTTGATTTCCCGACACGACACTGCAGGGTTGGATGCTTTCCCAAGGATACGGCGGTTATTCCGATCGGGCAGAAAGGGAGGATGTCTAGAGCTCTTCTCAGCTCAATATCCTGTGGGTCCCTCGGAAAGTCTTCGATAGCATGATGAGTGCGGCCCGCATCGCGCGCCATTCGACGGTTCGACAGTTTTCGAGTCTTCTTTGCGATATGTCCTTTATCGAGGTCCATTGATGAAGCTCCACTTGCCACAGCCTAGACGAGGCAAGAAGTCATAATGATGAGAAGTTTCACCGAACAAAAATGAGATGCAGCCGGAAGATATGGCGTGGAACTATATTTTTGCTTCGCTATCAGAACGTCCATTTTTGAAAAAAATTGAAGAAAAAAATTGTTTTTCAAGGTAGAGTTTGGTGTTGGCATGCGAACTGGTATTGGTAATTAACACATTTTCTGTATAGGGGCATTTTTGAAAACGTCGTGTAAGACGGGATTTTGCGAGATTCATGGGTGGAACTATGATTATGTCGCAGTGTATGGTGTGACCTGTTTCCACCACCATATTCAACAACATATCGTGTACTATCATGATACTCCGCCAGATCCTTCTGGACGAGCGCCATCGAGAGGTTCTTACGCGCGACTGTGATTCGGTACTTGAGTTCAGCGGAATCGTTTATTCTCCGCCACTGTGAACCAACTGTTGAGCTCCGCCCAAACCGGATAGTTGAATGGGTTTAGCTCAGATGACACGCTTGGATATTCTGTCCTCTTCAGGATCTCAAAGCCCTTCGATTCCAAGTAGGCTAGAGCTTTTCCAACGCTCTTCGATTTGGTGTGGGGCACCCAATGCTGTAGCAGTACGAAGTTTCCAAGAAGGTACAGGCGATAACATGGATCCAGGTTATTCTCCACGATTTGGTTGATGAACCGTCAGCCTTCACTTCCAGTCCGGTGTCCACGAAGAAAATACCGAAAAATATCGGAAATCATAGACGCCACCGCGTTTGGCAAGGTTTCGAAAATCAGAGGGGTCGCGCTTTTCGTGCCTTTGAAAGACGACTACTGGACCACAGCGATTGCCGACTGGATTCCACGGGATGTTAAGCGAACACCTGGACGGCCGCCTAGCGATGGTCAGACTTCTTCTTTCTGAACGAATGGTATGAAGTCATCGTGTCCCTCGAGCAGAAAGAGTCCGTTTGGCAATTCTTACACGTTGCAAAGACCAATGGAGATTTCACTAGCGACCGCTCGAGAAATTCTATGATCAACGGGAGCACAGGTGGTACAGGTGATTCACTACTTTCTACCACTGCCGTGTTAGCTGAGGAGTTAGGGTTCCTCATTCGTTACTTTACCTCTTCTACTACTTGTTTGAGAGAATGGCTTTGTGGGTCTACACCGCACAGAAAGCTGAACCTACAGACTGTTGTGTTCAAATTCGCGCGCGCGGGAGGTGCGGGAGGTACTGGCAGCCATGCCTTTGAAGATCGAATACGCATGTCTCCGCGCTTCGATTGCGCTGGGGGTGTCTTCCAGGAACCCTTTAAAGGCAGTTGGCACGATAACCCTGAAGACGCGTAGGATCAATGGCAGGAGGAAATTGGCGTCCCTGAGAAGGCACTGGTCCCTGAACAGGCACTGCGCAGAGCCCTCCTCAAGAAAGGTACCTTTATAAGGGCCCTATCAAGCCACAACATACCGACCTAAACGCCCGCCATGCCCGCCCGCCCATAAATGGACGACCGTTCCTGACGCTCCTCCTGCTTCGTTTGGTAACTAAATTATGAAACGGAGAGATGGGTGTAAAGCGGCCGCGGTGTTGCATGGATATATGCGTACACACATGCAGCCGTATCTACGGTAGCGGTTATGGGCAAGATGCATGCGGGAAACTCGTCCGGAACTGATTTTCGAGTTATTGACAACGAGAGCAATTTCACAAGATTTTGACCGTTTTACTCCGTTCATTCGCCATTTTCCCACTTTATAGCGCCCTGCTAGCATTTTAGGTCTGGTACCAAATTATCGTGTCAACTGCATTTGAGTAAAGCCGCTTGTCTTTGAAGGGTTATAACTTCCTTGAAGGCAGACCGCTGGAAAAGAGAAAAACGCGATCGTGAGGAAAAGATTTGAGCTTCTCGAAAACTAGTGAAATGTTTATTTATGAGTCGCCAACTTTGGACAGAAATTCAGCGTTGGGGATGAGTTGAAAATTTTCAAAATGGATGCAAATTGTCCCGGTTCGAACTAAGATATCTTTTTTTATCTTGACTGTCTGCAAATCCAAAACCAATGTCGGATATCAGAGGATTTCCTCTTTCCAAAAACCACAAATCGTTTCTGATGTTTTGGGGATTCATGAGATAATCGCGTTGGGATTTTCTGAAGGTATGCCGAGCTGCTCCAAAAACTCGTTTTTTTGCGTACCGTTTCAAGTAGGCGTATTCGGACATCCAGAAATGCATCTGGAATGCATCCCTTCGTGAATAGGAACAAGCAGTAGTTGGCTTAGCGCCCATTAGCTTCATTTCCGGATGCACCATGCTTAGGCCCCACGCAGAGGTAGTGGTATGGTGCAATTCTACGCAGTGCATGTCTACGAGAACATGGTGTTTATAGGACAGAGAGAGGTCCATGGCCAACCCACGCACTTGCTTACAGTCGGATGATGGGGCGTGTCTAAGACTGTCAGATCTGTACTCCACTACTTGCTAAGTCCAATAAAGGAGACCAATTGCTGAAAGCGTCGGATACGAACGGTATCTCATTCTGTGTCGTTTGTAAAACAGGTTGGCGCGGTCGCGTGGACACGCCCCATCACCCGGGGTATACTATGTGGTACTGTTTGGTCATCTACGTACTTACGAAATGATGTCAAGTTATTAATATTTCCATTTAATTTCTGGATTAGTCTTATTAATGAAAGTTTTGTACTGAGATTTTACATAGCCGGGTTCTCTACGCCAGTCTGAACAGGACTCAGCACACTGACACCTTTGCGCTGCTCCTTACTGACGCCCCACTCATTACGACCCCCCCCCCCTCTCCCACCAGCCAACTAGGACACCCTGTTGAGGGATCCCAATAACGATGTTTCCTGATGCAAGGGCCTACAAGGGGCCTCAAAAGTGAAGGGCCACCAAATTCGTAGGGCATATCACAGCAATAGCGGAACTTCGGTTCCAAGACGTGGCAGCAGGTGAGAAGGTGAGGGGCCTACAAAGATGGTGGGAGGGGACAGAAAATGATAAGATGATGATAAGAGGAGGCGACAGTGAGTAAAGGCGGCCATTACTCATTACACGGAGGAGGAGGCACCGGCACTAACCGCGAGGGGTAGTGCCCTTCTTCGCATTAATCAACCAGTCATTCAATCAAACTTATTGATATCGGTGATACACAATGATCTGGTGAAGCCTCTCTGCGCGCGGAGTATCGTGTGCCTACCAAACTACTTTTATAGAACTTGAAAATCTATCAAATGCCAGCGAGATAGCGGCGTACCCCACCCCAACGTTTCCCAACATTCTGTAACGGCAACGACTTCAATCAACTAATTCTATAATTGCATGGTTTTTTCCAGGCGTTCTTGACCTGAGCAAAAAAGTTTTCATGTGGAGTTCAATAAATCTTACCAAACTTACAGAGCGGGCGACTTTAACTTTCTACAAGTCCTACAACAATCTGACTTCGTATTACCAGCAAAGAGACCGTGTACCGCAACCGAAAGTACACGAGTAATAGACTGTAAGTCCGTTTGGGGGCATGAAGCTAAAAACGCTAATCTAGCTCGTGGTTTGCATTGTGTGTTGCATCTCTACCCATGGGGTTGTTAATGATATGTCGATAACAAGGCGACCTTTACAAACTTCAGCGTGTGTCTTTCTGTTCAAAGGATTTTGTCAGTCAGTTCCTGGTTAGTTGCTGCTGGACAGCGCAGGAAACAGAAAGAAGAATATATTAAGCGTCATTCCCTAGGAATGAGGACATTAACACATTACTCAAGCATGAGCAAATTGCCTGTCTGCTTGAGAACAGTCTGAAGATATTGAGTTGGCTCGGAAGTATTGACGTTTTTCTCACTCAAGATAAAGTGCTGGAGATGAGTGGTTTTGCCTTTGTTCTAAACTGTTCTTCAGGAGATTTCTTCGCTCTATGAGATAATCTTCTTATTCTTACTGGAGATACTGTTTCCACTGAATTTCAAGTGCTCAGATTTTAGCGCTAGGTCGACGAATCTGGGAATTTTCAGCAGCTTCTTCATTTACATCTGATGAAGAAGCACAAATTGCCCAGTTGAACCCATTTGCCGAGCTGAGAAGCCATGTCTTCCAGAAGTGCTTATGAGTACAGGGAAGAACCGAACCCAACGAGGGAGGGCGTTCAGGACGTGCCATGCTTTTTTAAAATGGTTTTTGCATTTTGTAGGGGTTTGCACATAGACCACATTAGTGGGGTTCGTTTTCGCTAAGCGGTCCCAGGAACGCCAAAAAAAGGAGTGAAAATTACGCCTATGTACCCTCCTATAAGAGATGTTCAGCGCTATACTGACGCCAAATTGCGTCGGCACCAAATAGAAGTGTCAAAATCGTGGTTAGGATCATCGCTCAAACCTATAGACGAAATTTCAGTCACAAATTTCTTTCGATTTTTTCGGGTTGTGGTGGACTATTTGGTCGGCGGTGGTGACCGGACTGTCAACCTTTGTAAGCACGATGACGTAACGGCGCGGCGTGGCAGGACAGGACCGTATCGCAAGTGTGCACCCGAAGCCTTTTATAAGTGAAGGTGGTCGCAACATGAAAGCATCCCGGGCCTTTGCCGATCCCTACTGCCGCTCGCTCAAGAAAGATGTCGTTCTCCCCCACGAGAAAACAGAAATTGCTTCCATTCAAGTTCGTTAATTTTTTTTTCCCAAAGTGGACATGGTCGAATACTACCTTTATTTACTTTCTGTCAGGTATTGTTAGTGTTATACTTGTGAATTTCTACGCTCGTGTACTGAAACATGGTGAAGTCCGTATAATGAGGCGCTGGTAGACTCCGAGGAAGGCTCTTGGGCACAACCTAGCGTCGATTTACAACACACAAGCCCACTAAAGAAATCTTTGCCCAAAAAATTGTCCGTAGGGGTAATCGATGGCCTCGATCCCGGTTTGACACTTATTTGCAGCGCCGACGTTAACTCGAAATCTGAGGTACAATAGCTGCGTACTTCCACTGAACGTCGTGATGGCTATGCTTTTGGAGAGGTGTTTTCATTTTGACCCAAACGTGGTCACGTCCCTGATGTGTACTAAACGTTCATTAGAAGAAAAGAAACTCCGTCTTAGCGGTAAATAGCGTCATAGCTGTAAATGTGTTCCATATTCTAGATTCGTGCATTGTCTAATCAATAAAGGCCAACTTTCTACTACGGTCTTGCTTGACGGTATTCTTTCTATATATAAAACAGAAGTTGTGGTTGTGTGTGCGTGTTTGAATGTTTGTGTGACCGCCCGAAAATTGGAGAGTATGTGGAAAATCGCTTTTAGGGAAAGGATCGAACTTGGGATGGTTGTGGCACGGGTCAACATTCAAAGAACACATACGGCACCACCCACAATGGGCGGGGCGAGCGAGTATGAATGGTGTCAAGGGCAAAACTTTTCAAAATGGCGCTCACTACAAAAGTTCATGATTTCGTACACATGAGAATATCAGTGAACAGGGCATGGAGTGGGTGTATAGGGATCAAAATCGAAAATTTGCAACCTATTTGTTTCCATTGATTGTTTATTTACTTATTCATTTGTTATTAAATCCACAGAAACTCAAATGCACAATACTTAATACTACAGTTCATCCCCTGAGCATCCAGTGCCGACTTATCACTCTTCCCTTTACAGAAATTTTACGATTGTCATTAGGAGAGGGGTAACTTCCTATCCTCTCTATGTAGAAGCAGAAGCGGTGTGTGTTTGTATGTTTGTGTGAACTCCCGAAAATTGCGGTCCCGCCGAAGGTGGGCAATCCGACTGGCCCTCAGTTGGAATATCGGGGAGTTCGGATATGGAGACGCACTTCGCACGCACAAGGAGGATCGCCTGTCAAAGGCGGGCGACCCGACTGGTGTAAAACTTGAAATCATCAAACTGCACCAATTCATGGAGTTCCCCCAGGAAACGTGCCCATATGGCAGTTATCCATTTTAGATTCATGCACGGACATTTAAAGGCACAGTTCGCGACCGCAAATTGCGGGAAACGGAACTCAAATAGGCACAAAAAAGTGCTGAGTATCTGATCAGCGGAGAAAGCAGCAGAAGAAGCAGTTTGAAATGTTATAGAGAAAGATAACATAGCGGCTACTAGCTAGTAGCTAGCAGCCGGTAAGGGTCGGCATGGGCCTATGGGGTGTCCATGGGCCTAATTATTCAACTTCTAGCGGAGTTCTTGCCGTGTTTCACATTTTGAAAGTAGCGCAGCCTCAAAAATCGCCTTCCGAATCGTCCGACACATTTAAGAGGCCATAGCCTTATTTTATCGCGGAATGTGCCTTTAAGTACGGAAGGAAAGCAAAAGCTGAATAATCCAAAACGTTGCACTCTGCGGGGAATCTAGCCATCAACGCTACCCATCAAGCCATCCGATGCATGCTGGCCACGCTGCTCCAAACGATTCTATGGAATGCCTGACTCTTAAAAGCACAGTTCGCGACCGCGACTTGCGTGAAACGGAACTCGAATAGGCACAAAAAAGTGCTGAGTATCTGATAAGCGGAGAAAAGCAGCAAAAGAAGCAGTTTGAAATGTTATAGTGAAAGATAACACAGTGGCTACTAGCTAGTAGCTAGCAGCCAGTAAGGGTCGGCATGGGCCTAAGGGGTGTCCATGGGTCTAGTCAGCTTATAGCGGAGTTCTTGCCGTTTTTCACATTTTGAAAGTAGTGCAGCCTCAAAAATCGCCTTCCGAATCGTCCGACACATTTGAGAGGCCATAGCCTTATTTTATCGCGGAATGTGCCTTTAAATGCAAGCCACCAGTTAGGCCTTGTCCCGCCTTCTTTTTCCTGGATTCAAGCAGTCTACTTCCTTTAGAGGCTCAGGAAAGCGGCTTACACGGTTTCCTTTTTCGCTCCTTTTTGGCGTTCCTGGAGCCGCTCCAAAAATGGAGCCCACTCCTGTAGTCTATGGGCAAATCCCTACAAAATGCAAAACAATTTTGTAAAAGCGGAGCACGCCCTGCACGATCTTTCTAGTGAGGTTCGGTTCTTCTTTGTGAAGTTCGAACTGGGATTGTCACATCGCTTAATCCTCACAAGCCCCTCCTGGGCTCAACTGGGTCACCGTTTTCGCGGAGATCCATGCCAAAGGTTAGGGAAGTGGTAGATGTCCTGAAAGAAACAAACGTTCTAATTGAGCGTCACCTTCAGTTGAGGGGATAGGTTGTGGTGAAAGAAATTTGCAAGCAATTTAGCCCCAGGAGAGCGCCCCATGCCACTCACATATACAAGTAGGGTATAGCATCGTTGCTTGGAACACTGTGTGTCATTCGGCCGCTGGGAAGGGAAGAGGTCGTATTTGGTAGGGGGCACATCGTTGTTGGGGAATCCCCAACAGGGGGCGACGTAATTGGCCCAGGAGAGGGGGAAGGTCGTGCTTGGGCCGAGGAAATTTGCTTTAATAGCTGATTTTTCTCGCTACTCACTTTCTAGTCTCCTACTAAAAGTGGTGCGAGTGGTGGTTCACTTTTTGCGATTTCCCGTTTCACATGTATTAAATACCCCCCCCCCGAAAGCAGAGTTTTTGGGAAAAGTAGGGAAGTTTTCGGGAAATTCACGAAAAAGTGGCAAGAAGTTTGAGAAAATTTGAAATGAGGATTGGTAGAAATGGGGAGGGGGTCGTATTGTCTCGCGGCTTTTCCTGTATCACATGTGCTACTCACCTCCGCCCCTCCGCGTCGACGGCTGGAAACGGCTGGATTCGCTGTGAGGACGGGAAAAAGGGGGCAAAGGACGGCTGGGGGAGGGGTCGTACCAACCCCCTCCCGCCACCGAAAAACGAGGAGGGTCATACGTACTCGGCCAGAATCTCCAACCAGTGCTTTCGCCTGGTTTGGTGTTTGGTCGTTTTTAGGAAAGGGAAGGATGTCGTATGTGACTTTGACAAGGGAGGTTTGTTCAGGGCGTGGTGCGCTTTTCAAAAACAGTTCTTTGCATATTGTAGGGGCGCATGCAAGGACCTGAAAAGTATGCTTCATTTTCGCTGCGCGCTTCCAGGAAAAGTAAAAAAACGAATGAAAAGAAATCTTTGGAAACTGCTTCGTTTTGGGCCTCTATGCGGCTTAGGTCACTTGCAACTTTGAGCGATTGCTGAGTGAGGGGGGGTCCTTATAAAAGGACAGTTTGAATCGAAGCGAAAAATCGTCGCAAATTAGCTTCTAACATGGGTCACGTGCTCAAGAGTGAACCGCTTATTGCGATGGTTTCCAGCGATAAGAGCAGTAAGCATCGGAAACGTTCGGATGGCTTCGCGGATAGAGTGTAGGATTTGCAGTCGGACAGTGAGAGTGAGGTTTATGGTTCGACTCCCCTTGAGTTGCGGTTTTTTGCATTTATTAGGTTTCGCTGCACTCGCTCCCTTTGGTGTCTGCGCATGATTATAACTAGGACATTTAATTCGTTATGGATTCGAATTCGCTCCACTGGATTCGTTATGTATACCCATGCAGGGGACTTTCAGCGCTATTCTGGCGGCAGATTGCGTGGAGATCAAGAACAGGTGTCATAATCGTGATCAAGACCACTTATTATCCCTACAAACAGATTCTCGGTTGAAACAATGATTTTGACCTCTCCGGATTTGCTTATTGGGTTGCGGGGGTCCGTAGCGTCATCGTTACGTCATCGCTCTTACAAAGATGCGAGACTCCGTCCACACTGCCGACCAAATGGTCGGTCGCCTACAACCCACAAAAGTCAAAAGAATTTTCTTTGATTAAAACTCGCTCCTAGGGGTAATCGATAGTCCTGATCATGATTTTACAATCTATTTATGGCTCCAGTTCCATCTGGCACCAGCATAGCGCCGAAGAGCTAAGTCTGTGAATAATAACGAATTTGAAAGAAGAAACAGTTTCGCTCCATACAACTAGGACTAGGACTAGGATAGGACTGTTCAGTTCATCGTAAATGTTTCTGCTAGGAAAAAGTATTTAGACAAACATGGACCCAAGAAATGAAAAATTGTAGGGAAGCAAAATTTTGTCCTCGGTGGGATCCGAACCATCGAACTATATTTTACATTTTTTTTATTTCGAGAAACGCGCAACGAAAATGAAACTCAGTTTTCTGGTCCTCGTATGTGCCCCTACAAGATGCACAAAACTATCTTGAAAAAGGTCACAACGCCCTGAATGACCTCTCTTGTGAGAGAAACTTGCCGCGTTGAAAAAACTTCGCGGTTATCTTTTCGAGTGTTGTAGAAGGGAAGAGCAGGGGGATAGAGTCGTTCGAGGAAGGTTGCACTGACCCCCATATCACAAATCACGTTGGAGTACCCTGCGTGCAAGGCCGAATTCGCATCTCTGAATCGCTCGTACCAGTTTCAGGCTCATTACACCTTGTAGGCTTCTTCTTCTTCCATGTTAGAGTTCAGATTCATTGCGGAAGGTTGGTTTTAAAAACTCACATTTCAGTCAACCCTCTTCACCCGCAGATAAAAGTTCTACGAAAACCAAACAGCACAGAGCACACTGGACACATTTTTCATTTTTCGTTCAAAAAATTTTTGTAAGAAAAATGTTCGCCATTACTCACAGGTCAACCCGATATTTTACATGTACAGGCTCTGACGAGTATATTCAGGAGAGGGACCTCTGGCCTGCACCACAATCTAGTGCTGAACACCATATGCTGCTGAGCACACGTCTTATTCAAACTTCTCATATTCAGATTTTCTTTCCGGGCACTTGTGACGTCTACAAAAACCTTCCAGGCGAAGCGGAACACGGTTCGGTATGAAAAATAAGGTTCGCTGAGCATGCCAACTAGAAATGACAACGGGGTGGAAGTCAAGTACCGCCGCACATGAGATGGGAGAGGGGGGAGCGTGGACGTACAGTACTCATCATTGCGGACCGGTGGGGCGTGTCGGCGAGAAGGAGTGCGCACACTGTTGGAGCCGTTTTCATCCCTTTTTGTTGCAACGCGTATGCGACAAAAAGTGGTAGAAACCGAGTAATAGGAAGGAAATTATACAGTAATGCACTTGTTCGCTTCAAAAACTGGTGTAGAACGACTTTGCTAAACCGCACCAAATGCAGCCGCACTGCCACGCCCCACCGGTCCGTAATGATGAGGACTGTACAGGACTCATACAGAAGTGACGAAAACAGAGAAAGTCAAATGTCACACAGTGAATGAATGATAACATATTCCTTATGATTGTCACCATGAAGAGCGCCTGAAGATACACCCGAAAGCAGAGGCATGCTGCAAACTCAGAAATGGAGAAGGGTAGGCGACAAGAGTACTGTGGTCGCCTACAGAACCTATGAATTGATAACCAAATGAAACGAGTGCATGAACTGAGCTGTAGAAGTACATCTGGCTCGCAAGGAAAAACCTGATTAGATGAAGACCCTTTCCAACATCTTCACGGTGGAGTTATATGTATGACGAATATATGTCTAGTGTTCACGGAATCTCGAATACTTTGTAAATGCTGTAGTGTTGACGTCGAAATTATCTCTGTGCTTGCGTTGTGGATTTTTGCTCACTAAACTCCCTTACTTTCTTATACCCTGTAGGCGATATTGAAGTCAGATAGTTGCATTATAGATATACTTTAGTTGCTCAAATATACTACAGCAAACTTACAAATATATTTCGCAGTTTTCTGCCGTGGTTCCATCTGTGAAGACCTCCCTGGCCTCGTCCTCGCCATTCTGAAAGCAGCTCGAATCACACGTAAACCAACACTAGACGTTGCTCGGTTCCAAAGAGGCACTTTTCTTTTCCATTGTGTTATCTCTTTTTCAGGACATATGACGCGTTGGTGATGTCCACTTGAAGTGCAAACGAAGCTATCACACAGCTTTACGGAAGCTAACGGTTCACCACGAAGGGCATTAACAGTGATCGAAGGGGTTTCAGTAACATGCTTCTATTATAGAAACACGCCAATTACTGAAAGCTTCAACGTATCGGATCTTGAAAAAGGGCTCAGCTCAGTATCCGGAGAAGCGGAGATTGTTGTGCATTTCCAGGGCTGAGCTCAACCCAAAACCCAACCCAGCTCAATGATTGTGTTCACTGTCAGTGTAATGACTGTGACAGTGTAATGACTTCACTTCTCCCCTGTCTTCCCATAAGTATGCAGATGACATGCAGATGAGAGGAAAAAGGTTCTTGGTTGAGAAAAAATCGTGTGACACTACCACTAAATTGCTTTGAAGAGAAAAGAAGTCCAAGAGACTTCAAATGTTTTATACCTGGTTAGTGGGAGTGTTCCCTGAGGTTCTCTAAGGTCTTTGTGGACAGAAACGCTATTACGTTGTGGAAGCTCAGGGACAACGGCCGCGCTCAGGTAATTCATGGTGGTCCTTCCCTGTGCAATTTGTTCAGCCCTAAAGCTAATAGGCTCTACTACTCTCGCGACTCCAGAGGGAGCGAGCGTCCCACAGCCGCCGAAAAGTCTAGTTCTAACGCCTGCACTCCTATTCATTAGGAGCACATGCAGTAAAGTACAACCCATTTCGCAAGGTAAAACGTGCAGAATTACGAGTGATGCAATCTTCGTAGATGTCTGCTTCTGTGAGATGTAAAAAAACGATTCGTGAGTTCGGGGTCGCACAGAGACCGCAGGACCCACAGAGCAGACTGCAAGAGAGCGATTTAGCTTATGGCATTCAGCAGCATCTTCCTATGACCTTTTTCCGGAACTGCCTTTGAAGCATACTAGTCCACAAGAGGTCACCGGAACTGTCTTCCTGGACTCTTTCCCGACCTTTTAGCATCGACGTGAGCAACAAAACGTTCCTTCCCGTGATAAGTGGTTGATTAGTATGGAATCACACCGTTGTCCAGCACACATCGAAACCAACCAGGGTATTACCTGATCTCGATAGTACAGACAGGATCTGTTCAGCCAATGATTTGTTGCAATGTCACAGCTGGCACCTTGCTACCATTTAAGACCAAGAGCGAAACTGTGAATGTTGTAGCCTTGTTTTATCATAACAAAAACAATGCTACAACATTCATCGTTCTATCAAGACTGATTTAACAACAAAAACACTTGGTACACGATTCCCAGGACCGAGGTCAGAGCCACGAAAGCAAAGAACGGAGTCGCTGGGATCCCTGGTTTCGTAATCGCGACGAGCTCGGCTTCAGCCGGACGACTGTAAGGCAGCGTTCAGACTTGTAGCACTACAGCGTCGCGCTACAGTGTAGCGCTACAGTGTCGCGCTACAGCGTCGCGCTACAGCGCCGCTTCGCAACGTACTGCTAGTTCCAACGTTAGGATGATTAGAGTTGCTTACAGAGAAAAGTGGGAAGGTTGCTGGAGTTTTTCGAGAAATTCACGGAAAGGTGAGACTGATACAGCTGTAACTATCTCGAGCCATCCTTGACAGTTACTCCATTAGTCACTATTTTTCTGGTACTACTTTTAGCGTAACAGTGTCCTTCTGACCTATTAAGAGCATTTTCTGCAAAAAAACACCCAAAGAATACTCGCGCCACCTAAAAACACGCACGCATGTTTTTTTTACCGGAGACAGAAGAACCATAAAGGAACTTCTTGTTTGCCTTGTCTTAACGCATTGGTGACCAGACAGTGTTCGCGCGCCTGTTGAGGGAGATAAGGCCATTTTTTCGCTACTAGGCCAAAAAGAGTACAAGAAACTGTCAAAGCTTTGTTGCCTGTGAATGCCTCGAAAACCGGCATAAATCTTTTTCCTGTGATCCAGGCAGAGATTGGGGGCAAACTCGAAAAGCAGATTTCGCTCCATAATCCATAAGCGGCATTGGATTCTGCATTCATTCTTTCTGTATTCAACCCTTTTCTCTTTGTTTCTCATATTAATCTGATAGTGAGCTCCTGTTTTTAACTTTATCACATTTTAATGTCGTTTTCGATATAGAAGACTGTGATAATTGGTTTTATCTACCGTTTTTAACTTTAATTATTTGGTTTCAGAGTTCTGTTGATGTTTGATGGCTTTGCTTGATGCCTTGCACTGGTGCCTCCGATGACGAAATAGTTTTTGGCATCCACGTACAGATGGCAAGCCATGATGTTTTTAGGTGGCGCGAGTACTCTTTGGGTGTTTTTTGCAGAAAATGCTCTTAATAGGACAGAAGGACACTGTTACGCTAAAAGCAGTACCAGAAAAATAGTGACTATTGGAGTAACTGTCAAGGATGGCGTCAGATAGTTACAGCTGTATCAGTCTCACCTTTTCGTGAATTTTCAAGAAAACTTCAGCAACCTTCCCACTTTTCTCTGTAAAAAACTCTAACCATCTTAACGTTGGAAATAGCAGTACGTTGCGAAGCGGAGCTGTAGCGCTACAAGTCTGAACGCCGCCTAAGGCTGCGTTCATACTTTGCGCTAGCATTTCAGCGTTTTTCAGAGGCAGTGACAAAGAAAGCAGAGATGTCGATCCAGCGTGTCGGCGGTAACAGCGTGCGCTAGCATCCCACTGCAGGGCACAGCATTGGCACAAATAGCACACGTGAAACAATAGCACACGTAAAAAGGAAAAGCCGCGAGACAATAGACGCTTCCCCTCTCAGATCAGGTTTTCCCAAATTCTTGTCCTTTTTTTCTGGAATCCCCAAAAACTTCCCTACTTTTCCCAAGGATTTTGGTCGAGGGGATGGGATATAGTCCGCGTGAAACGGGACAGTCCCCCCCCCTCTCCTCCCAACTGGGCAACTATGACCCCCCCCTCCTTTCAAAACGTCCGTGAAGCGAGAAAATCAACAATCAAAGTAAATTCTCCTCACCCCGAATGCGACCCCCTCCCCTGGCGGCTATTTACGACCCCCTGTTGGAGATTCTTCAGCAACGGTGTGCCCTGTTCCACTGGCGTACGTTAGCGTCGCGAGGGCAAGGGAAGTATGGGCATTGAGTTAGCGTTTGCTAGCGTTTCACTAGCGTTTGCAGCGTTTCATTAGCTTTTGCAGCGGGGAGGAATAGAGACCAGGGTACAGCATGGGGATGTGTCAAATGGCGGTGTGGGTACGACCCCCCCCCCCTCGAAAAGGGTCCAGATACAACCCCCCCCCTCCTGCTCTAACTGACAACCAGATGCATGTTCACCACAAATGACTTCCTGAAATGGAATCTGGATTCTCGAAAGGCGCACTCTGCTCTAAAATACAGGAGATAAAAGGCTGTTTCAGCCTCATGCAATATGAGAACAGAGAAGCTGAACAACAGCCTCGCATTACCTACAAATACAATTTTGTTCAGAATCAAAATAAAACTATCGTTCGATAACTAATGTATGACATGCAACTTGTAAAAGAAAACAATTGAAATAGCGGCTAATGGTGGTCATTGATAGGCTGAATTGGTGAAAAAAATAGCCCCAAGGTGAGCGTGTCAGGGCCCAGATGTGCCATTCAATGATGGTGACGGGGAAATAATGAAAACACTGCACGACACAACAAAGCGAAACATGGAAAATACAAAAAATGCAGAGGTAAATGAAAAAAGGATAACCAGGCCGGCAGTAAATCGTTCCATACTTGGCTATTATCGATCAGGCTGCAGGGCGCAAGGCTGCGACCGTTTTCTTTGGGAAAACGTCATTGGAGCGCGGTTGTTGGACTTGCCAACGTCCTGGGTCTGTTCGAGGGGTCATACCTTTTTTAGGTGCGGAGCTTTTGAGGAATGGTGAGCAGCAGCAACGGCAAAGTTTCTACTGTTGTGTATCCTAACCTAGTTGCAAACTGAAAATCAATCCCCGTTGGTGAAATATTCCGG
>MU912283.1:0-12290 GCA_036418165.1 Cooperia oncophora
GATGCAGACGGCACGAATAAGTAAGCCAGGTATTGTTCTTTGTGAAAAGAAAAGGCTGAAGAGTTACTTCACTTCGAAGACCAGTCATCACCAGTATGCTTGCTAGTATGGCTGTTGCTATCAGTCATCCATGACTATCCATACCCCATTTTTTCGAAGTTGAGTCAGAAGCTCAGATTTCGCTAAGGTGACGTCCCTAGGGGTTATTTGACCCCCTGAACACGAATATGATACCTGTTTTGCGCGAAGAGCGCTGTGAGTCGCGCTACATGTGCCAACGCTTCGGCGCCAGCGCGCCCGTAAGAAGAAAAACAGTAAAGAAAAACCTCCATAACTCCGCTCAGAGAATCGTTCTGCAAATTTTGAAGACAGTTCTGAGTTCACCGTGTCAAGATGAGTACAGTGATGTGCATCTCATTGCAAATGGCCAGGCTGACCTGTTGACCTTTCCTGGTGAGGCAAGTGCCCATCTCTTGCACAGCTTCTCGCTTCCACTCATAGAACTACGGCAAATACGATAAAAGGAATAGAAGGATCTCATTCTCGAGTGGACGTCAAAAGTTACAGAGTAAAGGGCTCCACCTCAACCCCCATCGGGCATTTTTAGATGACTTGAAGCATGAGTCAAAGGGGAGAAGACCACCAACACGAGTGAGCATTCCAGGTATTTTAGTGAATTTGGAGTGCATATTCGTGGATACCCCTAAAGACACATGGTACGCTCAAACACATTGAGGGTGTATGAGACTATCAGCCCCCAGCTGTCGATGTGTCGTGGTCCCCCCGCCCAAAACTGCACGGGGTCAGAGTACGGGGCCGTGGGAAAGTCGTAATTCCTTGCTACACCGCCCTTTCGCAAACTCACGTTTATACTAACACCGTCCGCGCGGCGCGGTCGCGTGCAGCTCTCTTGGCTTTTTGCCAAGTCCTGTAATTGCGCTTTGGAATACAAGTACAACGCAATTTCTTTATGCGGATAACATTTTAGGTGCTGCAAAATAAGAACCGAAGATGATGACGAGGGCTAGAACTCAAGAGCAACTGTGCTGCTTCTGCAATTCCTCAGAGGCCGCGCATTCCCACAGAACATGACAATAAAAACGGACAACATGACAATAAAACATGACAATACAAGCAAAACGCAATTTCCTAACATTTGAGGTATTGCTCATGCTTCAATGTCGGTGATGGAAGGTGATGAAGATGACAAAGGCTAGAAATGAAGAACAACGAATGTAGATGTAAATGAAACAAATTGAAAAAACCAAGGAAACGCAAATCAATTAAAATCGCGTGTAAATTTCTGCGATCCGGCTCGAATCCGGCTCCAAAGCCATAGAAATACTTTCTAACGAGTGGGACGCTTAGGCCGTTTTTTCATGTTTCGTGGAAATGCGCGGCCTCCGAGGGATATTGCAGAAGCAGCACAGTTGCTCTTGAGTTCTGGCCCTCGTCATCATCTTCGGTTCTTATTTTGCAGCACCTAAAATGTTATCCGCATAAAGAAATTGCGTTGTACTTGTATTCCAAAGCGCAATTACAGGACTTGGCAAAAAGCCAAGAGAGCTGCACGCGACGCGCCGCGCGGACGGTGTTAGCATAAACGTGAGTTTGCGAAATGGGCGATGTGACAAGGACATCAACGAAGGAGATGTTGTCGTCCGTTGTCGAGAAGACAGCAGTTGTTCTTCTGGCTTTTGTTAGGTGTAGTTGGTGCAGTAGATGCATATGCTTCACATGTTTTGTTGAACTTTACCACAGCTGTGAGATTTGTCCATCAATGAAGGGAAATGGTACACAATGAGACTAGAACATTCCCGGAAACAGGCTTTTCCGCACAACCGCGCTGGTTTGCAACGTGTCGAATAAAGAATATGCCTTAAACTGGCATGTACATGGCTTATTTCCACTGCCAGAGACACAGGAACGCGAAACTGGAAAATGCAAAACTAATCTACGCGAGCAGGATTCGATCCACAAAGTGCCGTATCGTCGTCCAATCCCCATTAAGATGGTCAAAACCGCCCATTCTTGTCAAATTCTTTTCACTCAGTTTTTGACCTACCCAGAAACGCATAGCAAAAATGAAACCCATTTTTGTGATCCTTGTATGGACCCCTACAACAAGCAACAAACCATTTCCAAAAAGCGCGCCACGACCTGAAAGACCTCCCTTGTTAGAGAGCCAGCTAAAAATGAGGGACGGCCGAGCTGAAGAGCTGGAAAGAAGCTAACAGGCTAGATGGGCAGTATTTAATTCCACAAAGAGCTGTGGAGAACCACATGAGTCGCAAACTCCGATCAGACGTCTTCATTGCAACAGTACTGATTGCCATAAGCTCAGCGAGAAAAATTTGGGCTCTAATGAAAGCGGCCGAGAGACGACTAAAATGTGCCCAAGCATCAACTGAGCGACGCCTTATAGGGGTGAGGTTGAACTGACAACGAGCATAGAAGCTCTACATTCCAGACACCATAGCCACCTCGAAAATCATGGGCACTGTACTTCAGGGATGACGCAAAACACCGATTTGTCGGCCGTATGATGAGAAAAAATGAAGGACGTTCCCGCGACTAAGCAACCGTACGCAGTTGATAGGAAACGACCACTTTGTCATTCTCCCCTGCGCTGCACTGATTCTCTGCCATATCGTAATAATATACATCAGATATCGTTTAAGATCTCCATATATTGGACAACCAAGGCACGAGACAGGAAACAAAGGAAAAGGAGTTGGACCCGCGCAAGATCAACCGCCGTGGCCATAAACGGATCACTCAAATAATCTAAGCAAATAGTAAATGAGTCGAGATAAGCGCACTTGAAGCGCATGGTCGAAAACCGAAAGAACTTTCTTTGAGAAATAATATAAGCGAAAACTGGTGGCTCAACTCAACTAAAAATCCTTTTATACAGACTTAAAATGATCAAAAAGCATGCTCAGCAAGACTTGTCTCAGTGCCTGATACGCATCTATTACGCTGCTGTTGCTGCTACGATTTTAAACGCAACTCGCCCACTATGGGAAGGAAGTGTCCCATGGTATAGTGAAAAAAATAAAGATGCGAATTCTGGGAAACGGGAAAACAAACCCGAACGAACAACCTGTGGAATACCACCACAACTTCGTTCAGAGAACCGTTTAGGGGATGTGTGAAGGAGCTTTGAAATCAGCATCTCAAAATGCAAGCGGCGGCATGCACATTGTACTAAATGGTCACGACAACTTGGATCGTTTTTTTGTTAGGCGAAATTACAGAATAACCAATAGCTAGCGTACTTCATCATCTGCGGTCTTTCCTGAAGAGGTAGATATTTATCAGTCACTTCAAGAGATACAAACCTTCGTAACAATCCCTAATAGAGTTGAAGTAAATATACACGTTGTCGGAGAAGAATATGAGACTCAGCCATGAATCAAATGCATAAATTGGAACGATGAACAGAATGCGCACGATCCACCTCTGTTCCGTGGGACAGGAATACCAGCGTAGATGTTGGTAAATCTGTAACAATAACATCAATTTACATATATCGTTGAGGAAATATCAGTGCACGATAAACCCCAAAAAATCTATCATAAAAACAACAACTGAGTAATTCAATCCAACAAATATTGTACATAGTCATCACCGACTCCTCTCTACCCTCTCTTCGAATAAAGGATGCCCCTCTCGAAAAATTAGCTGTGTATCCAAATCGGACGTTCAGAGTGGGACTGTTAGTTTTTTCTCCGCCAGGGAGTTTTGAATGGACCGTAACAGAAGATAAACAGATAGGGAAGTGTTGGGGCTATATGGCGAGTGAGCAGGAACTTCTCAGATCTTGTGCCGAACAACACTTGTAACCTGCAGCCGGGCATTGTAGTAGAGGCCACTTTGCTAGCGTTGGTGGTGCACCCAATTTGTTCCCCGTTTCGTTTTGACAGTAGTAGGGGCATGAGTAGCGTCCGTATTCGCGTGCCATCCCGATGTCACCTACTTTGTGTCTGACAGCGGTCGGAGGTTATCGTCGACCGCTCGGATACGAGGATGATTACTGCTCCCAAAGATTTGGCCTTCACTCCTTAACCGCCGGAATACTGTGTGGCACTGACTCCATTAGTTTTCCCAAAAGATGCTGCACAATGAATTTCGGAAGCCGTCTCACTCCTACTTGAAATCTAGTACACGCAATCGCGTTTCTTGAAGTTCCTTGGATATGCGGACCGCCGAACTGCGAAGATTGACGCATCACCTCGTCATTTTCTACATCGGTCATAAGTAATTTCATCTAATTTTTTTTTCTTTTTCGTAAGAGGTATGAGTACTCCGTGTCCAAAAAGGTCTCCTGCTAAGTTAAGTACATAGATGCCAGACAAACCATATGAGATAGCGCAAATAGAACAATGTGTGGCACATCATGGTGTCCCGCGTCCGGAACGTGTTAAAAAAAATTTATATCAGGTCATCCCATTCAAAAAAGTGGACACATATAGAGGAATGGCAGGAAAGCCAAGGGGCTAGGGCTGCGGGCTACCGCTTCGTTTGAACGCTAACACGTTTAGCTAAGTATCCGTAAAATTTGGTCAACCTAACCACAGAAGAAATTCTCATGGAATTGAAAAGAAACTTGAAAAGTCAAAAACAGCGTCGGGATATGGAATCGGGAGTAAAAGGAGAGTGGCGGCTGAAATTTATCCTGTGCCGGACCAGTAGCTGTGTATAGTAGTGTTCTCGAAATGAAATATCGAAGATTTGGCTCAGAAGTTCAAAGAAGGCAGAACAAAAAAGTTGGGGCCAAGGAGGGCCGCATAATGTTTACCATGCCCAAGAAAAGCTGGTGGATGAAGTTAAGCGCAGAATATCTGATCACAGACTAACCCTTGTCAAGCTTCTCCGCCAGACTAACAGTCCTGCTGCAACCGTTGCCCGAGTTACGTTCGAAAATTCGAGGATGGTCAAGAGGGCGTGTGTTCTGGTACCTCATTTTTTTTGCAGAAGCACGAACGCAGGACTTATTCGATGCCTGTAGCATCACGTTCTGGGCGCAATCAAAAAATGTTGCCAACTTACTAGTGGTCAGGTTAGGCTGCACCTCCTTCAATAGCATTAATGAGACAAATATTAGTAAATGGATGGTCGGAAGAACAGTGAGAGTGCTAGGATTAGGTTATAGGTGTGCGACGGAGAACCCGCTGTTCAGCTCAAAATATCAAATGATCAAAGCAGGGGTTGCTCTCCAATACAGTCAGTGAGAATCGAGGCGTGGGGACAACGTCAGTGAGAATCGAGGCGTGGGGACAACGTCCAACCCCTGACGCGAGCGGGATCCTAATTTTAAATCTAATGTTATCAAGTGTGTTACCCATTTTCTCGACGATCTCAACACTCCTGCGTTGATGAACAGGACGCTGTCTCCACCGCTCGATTTTCAGTGAAGGTGGCGGAGAGTGACCTCTGCTTTGACCCTTTGAATTTCTGCGCTGGGCAGCGGGTTCTTGATCGCACATACCATTTGACCCTACCACTCCCAATGTTCTTCTAGCAATGATCACACACCTACCATTTAACCTACCACTCTCAATGTTCTTCTAGCAATCCATTTGCTGAGATTTGTCTCATCAATGCTATTGAACTTGGCTTTGAAGTCGACGCATGTGGACTCGGAATCAGCCTGCGAGCGGTGGTTGGTGCGTTTATCCTAGCGAAAAGATGTCAAACATGCTCCAACGGTCTTCCAAACGATGGCTACAGTCTTATTGTTGTGACCACGATGGCAGTGTGCGTCTACAAACTTTAAGAATACACAGGAAAGGGGCGCCTTTACGCCGACATTTTCCATGTTCATGGCAACTTTTTTGTGTCCGAGGTTCTAGTCTTCTTTCCAGTCACTAAAAGAAAGGGGGAACCCCATTTTGGCACCTAGAAACAATGTCAACTCTTTAAAAAATGTGAACAGTATGGTAGCCTTGTGGACACTGAAATTAGTCGTTACGCAAAAAAATTGTAGACCGTGCACTGTGTTCAAAGGCAACTGCTGTTATTTACTGGTAACAATGGTAGGTATAACATACTAAAATTTGAAAGGAATCGCTCGCTTGAGAAAAGTTACGGGCGAAAAAGCATTTGGTCCAATTTTGAGCGTTACTGTATGTTCAAAGAGCCAAATTAGCCCTGGGTTCAAAGTTCCATCGAAATCTAAAATTTTGACGTGACTTCAGACTCGGTCGCTGGTTTTGGGATGGAATTAGATTCAGGTTCCAGGAGGAACTGAAAAGGTGGTAGAACAGGAGTGAAATGACCCGAAATGGTGAGCCAAAGCTGTGAATAGGAAACAGATCGATGGGAGCATTTCGTATTGGAGAACAAAGGCAACGCATGAGTTACTGTTGATATTCTCCGCAAACATGGTAAGAGAGGTGATTTAGTCCCAAGACTATGAGTTCGATACTAGTTTATCTCTAGAACTATGACTTGGGCGATACCAGCTACTATTTCACTCATAACTGACGTACTTTTTCGAAGTTAGGTGGAAATCCCAAAGTAGGATGGAACATTGTCTCAAGGGAAACTTCGACTCTCTCGACCAAATACCTTATGCTTTGACACGAAAGCGCATTTGGGCACGCCGCAGGTACCAACACGCCCAAGCCTTCCCCTAGGCTGCATGGCGCTAAAATTAGTCGGGAGCTGCTCTCAAATTTCCTTTGATAAGGAGAGTGCGGGCGAGCGAAAGAATTAAAAGAGAGTAGGGGCGTTTTAAAACTTTTTAGCAAGTTTTTTGAAGTTTGAAAAAGCAAGATCAGAGGATTAGATCACGCGAACAGTTGCTCGAAAGAAAGACTCGCCTAAGGCTTAGCTCCACCGCCGTCCACTGCGTATTAATTTGCAGCCTTTATAAGGCACTTCCAAGCGAGTGCGTAGCACAGTGCGGGAAAGAATCTTCGTAACTTCGCTCACAGAAGGTTCAACACGCGTACGTGGGTAGGCATATAATTGCAAATAGCCGGATAGGTTACTTCGTGAGTATTTGGAGCTTGATGAGTCAATGTATAAATGCTTGTTTGTAGGTAGATCCGTTTGGTAAAGAGTGGGCGTGGAAACGTCGACGAGGAAGAAAGCTATGGGATTTCGAAGTTTACAGTGAACCCGGAAAAAAGTGAGAGGAGCCGCCTGTCGTTATCATTCATTGTATATCTGTGACAAATCAAAAATGCAAAAAAGCCAAAGAAACAAAAGTGACAGGGTAAATTATGAAGAACCGCGATCGCGTTAAAAAAATAGGCGTGGTAGTGGGAGGATGCTTGCAGTGATGTCCAGTGTGCTCGAATGGTAGGCATGGCCCTCCGCGCAAGACTGCTTGTAAAATTTACAGAGCGGAAAAATGGTCTACGAGAGACACTGTGAGCCAGCGCTCGCTCATACCGGACGCAAGCGAAAAACGCTATTGCGTACGCAGCGCGCTCTCACAATACAAATTGTCGACAACGTCTTAAGGGCACTGAGCGTAGATCGCCGAATATCGGGAGGCCTTGATCTCCTTTATGAAGAGTTTCGTAATGTTTAGATCAGAGCACAAGCAAATGACAGTTTTCGTCGGTTCGCACTTACAGCTTGATGTGACTTAGCAGTTAATCAGTGAGTCCTCATCATCCCATGACTCTCATAGGAGATTTGGTTTATCCTTGCGATACCGACTCGTTAGCCGCACGAAACGAATGACAGTGCAGGACTAATGAAACGGAGACAGCAGCGAGAGCTAGTCGCTCGTCGTTTATGCATAAGTGCAGTTGGTTGTACCATACTTACTTTGTGAACTGCAGACCTTGTCATCCTCGTGACTTTTATAGTGGAGCTCGGGAACATTTGAAGATTTCCGATCTTTTCATACAACACTTATTAACACGTTCGCGGCAACGCATATTTGTCGTGTTCTGTTTGTTCCTGTTTGTCGTTCGGCACATTCTTTTTTTCTGACATTTCTACTACATTTTTTTCTTCAAACAAGTTTCATGCAATTTCCTGTAGGCAATTTCTGGTAGATGAAGTGGATTTTCAGGCCTTTTTGAGGTAGAATGGAATCGGACGGGGCGGGGTGGGGGAGAGATTTCTACGAGATTTCTACAGGAAATTATGTATATAGAAATTACAATGCATGTAATACACAAGTAATATAGGTTGGAAGGAAAGTCCTGTCAGTGTTTTTTGGACAGCTTACAAGTTTCGATCCTTGATGCTCGAACATGTCGTAACATGCTATGTTTGTAGAACATTCTCAAAGGTCGTAACATGCTATGGTTGTAGAACATTCTCGAAGCTTTTCCACAAGAGGTATATCAAGGCTCCTGCTCTTCCCTGTGTTTATTTACGATGTCAGTTTCACTGGAGCAGCTTCGAGTGATCATCTTCTATGAGTGGCGCCGCAGGCACTGGAGCGACGGCAGGTGTACGTAACATCAACACTGGGGAGACACCCTTACCATCAGGACCGTCCGCCGTTGGTTCGCTCCCTCGCGAAAGGAGACACGGTCTTCGAAGGTAAACCTCGGTCGGGACGCCCTCACGGCGTGGAAGACTCCGCCGTTCTCGAACCTGTCAGAGAGGATCCGGAGGCTACCACCCGCAGTATTGCGACAAGACTCGGGTGTAGCCATACAACAGCTCTAGCCGCCTTCAGGCCCTTGGCTACAGAAAAGTCCTCACGCGATGGATACCCCATGCTTTAACAGATGGCACACGGTATACCAGGGTGAGCAGTCGATCGCTCCTTCTACATCGTAACCGAAAGGAGTTTCTGGAGGATATCGTGACTGGAGATGAGAGTTGGGTGCTCTATGATTCTAACCTACGTCCGTGCCATGTGGCTACCCTCGAGGAGAAGACCCGCCTACGCAAGCCAGATCGAACCTGCACTCCAAGAAGGTCCTCCTCTGCTGCTTCTGGGATTCGAAGGGCATGCTGCACCACGAGCTGCTTCCGCAAGGGCATACGGTTACCGCTACCGTTTACGCCGCCCAACTCCAGAAACTCGCGCAAGCTGTTCGAGAAAAGCTGGACCAGCTTCTGTGCATGTCCTCCATGATTACCTCAGAGCAGTGGCTAAACAGGTCTACCAACAAAATGAGGAGCTAGGCTGGGAGAACGTACCGCATCCACCATATTCTACAGACTTAGCCCCCTCCGACTACTACCTTGACTACCTTAAGGCTTTCTTAGGTAAGAATTTGATGATATTAGTCGAGAAGTTGCCTACTTCTTCGACTCGGCCCCGCCCACCTCGGCGCACGTTCCGCCCTCAACGCTCTCGCTTTTCGACTGATGACCCCTCGCCTCATCCGTCTTCCCGGTGTACGGAGTGTTGTGGATCCGTTTTACGAATTTTTTGAATTTGGCTCCACCCACCACGGCGCACGTTCCGCCCACAACGCTCTCGCTTCTTCGACTGATGACCCCTCGGTAGCCTAATCCGTTTTCCCAGTGTCTGGAGTGTTGTGGATCCGTTTTACGAATTTTTTAATTAGGCTCCACCCACCTCGGCGCACGCTTCCGCCCACAACGTATGCCTCTCGCTTCTCAACTGATGACCCCTCGGTGACCTAATCCGTTTTTCCCGGTGTCTGGAGTGTTGTGGATCCGTTTTACGAATTTTTTGAATTTGGCTCCACCCACCACGGCGCACGTTCCGCCCACAACGCTCTCGCTTTTCGACTGATGACCCCTCGGTAACCTAATCCGTTTTTCCCAGTGTCTGGAGTGTTGTGGATCCGTTTTACGAATTTTTTAATTCGGCTGCACCCACCTCGGCGCACGCTAGCTATCTTGCCTGATTTGCCTCTAGTTTTGCTGAAGCGTTGGAAAAAATGAAGGAATAACATTCTCGGAAGACTTGAACAAATAATATTTATCTGGTATACATATCGTTTATGAAGTTGTTCCTTGTTGAAATAAACCTGACTCGGGAAAAAGGGTTTGAAAACGTCATTCACTATTCCACTCACTATTGTCACTAGTTTCTCGGGACACCCGTATATTTGCAAAACTTCTTGAGGCATCGCATGAAGAAGACACTGGCTAACACCCCTCCAATCTAATCCTTCAAACAATTAACAATGCAATAACAATGGGCAGAGATGTGAACGGATACCTGGTGACTGGTTATAAGGAGAGCCGCCCAAGTGAAAAGACCTGCAAGTCCTTGGGCTGAAGCCGACCGGATAAAAGTGTTAGTGTGGGTGATATTGTCGGCCATGCTAGCGCATCTGAAAAAAAAGCGAAGAATAATTGCATAGAAATGCAGCAAACAAAAAATAAAATGAAGTTGTGACACAGGGAACAAAGAAGTGTGTTCATATGCGTTGAAAATGTCTCCAAATAACTGTCTTCTCCGTAGTTTTTTAGAAATTTTCTTCCCTTTTCCTTAGACTTTCTTTTTCCAGTGCATTTACCTACTTCTCCTAGAAATATGGTGCTACAAATTTTTTTGACTGCTCCGGTTCCAGAAGTGCTATATCCTTTTTTTTCACGGCGAGACAGCAGCTTAGAAACCCTGTTTCTTTAAAACACTGTTTCTGACTACGATGCAACACTGGGGAGCGCATGATGGGAAATTTGTCTGTCGATGGATGTTGGGGAGTCGCACTAAGAAAAAAGTTTCCTCGACGCCATGCTCAACATTGGTGTGGGAGTGCCTCTATATCTCCTATGCATCACGCTATAGTGACTGTAGACGCTTGCTCGACCACATGAAGCCAACATTAGCATTACCATCGTGGACTGTAACCTGCAGCGGCGCCTACTAACCAGGAAAGGATGGTTGGTCGAAATGGTCATTTGAGGGCCATCGTGTGTCGGTAGCAGATGCAGTAGTAGACTCACTGGGACGGGTGGCCCGCGTTGGTAGTGCTGGATACGAGACGGGTGATCTTGGATCTTCAGGTGGTAGAATGCTATATTAATCTAGGCGTGCCACTCAATTCAGGCGAGGTCACGCTTTGAGTACCTTATGGAGTACCTACGGGTCATAATCATATGCCAAAAGATTGTCTGTGGATCATTCATATCAATCAGTCAGTCATAAAGGAGTGCAAAAGCAGGTTCTGGTGGCTATCCAGAACACTCCGCGGGGCAAAAAAGGGGGAAGATGACCAACATACGTTAATAAACTGAGACTATCCTACTATATATAATCCGCTAAAAATGTCTGTGTGTGCCTGTGCGTGTGTACGAGTGTATGCGTCCGTCTGTCTGTCACGAAATTCATAGCGCCGGTCCCAGTAGCAGTGAGACATTGGTTTCAAGAAGTGATGTAGAGGATGTGACGGGAACACTATTGGTGGGTGACAGAAAGTGATATCAGTTGATAAGATTTGATAAGAGCCGTTAGAAGGGGCAGGTCACCTTATCAATAACGCGGGTGACAGCATCAGCTAGCTCTTTTGATTCCAAGATATGATACAGGGTACGGGACAAGAACATTATGTGACAGGAAGTGATATCAGTTGATAGGATTCGACAAGGGGCGTTAGAAAGGAATGGTCACCATATTCATAACGCCGGGGACAGCATCAGCTAGGTGTTGATTCCAAGATATGATACCAGTCGGCGCGCCGCGTAGCCAGGCGCGCCTCCTTCTGAACATACAGCCGGCGCGGCGGCGGCGAGCGCGGCTTTCAGCCCGCGCCTGTATTTACCTCTCACATATTTCTAGACTCAACTGATATCCGCCTTTTGTTCTCTACTCCACTTTTTTCCGGTGTTCGAAGTACTCTTGAGCTATTTTACAGATTCTTCCCACATGAACTCCGCCCACCTCGGAGCAGGCCCCGCCCACAATGTTTGCTGCCCCACAATCCTCACCGGCGACCCTCTGCTGACCTTAATCCACTTTTTCCGGTCTTCGGAGTGCTCTGGAACCGTTTTACAGACCTTTTTGCCTGGCTCCGCCCACCTCAAAGCAGGCTCCGCCCACAATTTTTTTTGCCCCACAATCTTAACCGACGACGACCCTCTGCTGAACTTAATCCACTTTTTTCCGGTATCTGGAGTGTTCTGGAACCGAGCTACAAACTTTTAAAATGAATACCCTGCGATTTAGGGCAAGCTCCCCCCCGCTCACTGGCGGCGGCCGTCTCAACACACTTTGAGCGTGCCCTATATTCGCCAGATATTTACATTCTACACTGAGTTTTCTGCCACTTCCAAACACTCTCGCGAACCGGGTTACTGAATTTTGCGAGAAGCACCGCCCACCTTGAGTATGCCCCACCCATTTAGGGTGTACCTGCCATAGTTAGTCTGGCGACTCCTTA
>MU912283.1:12390-38107 GCA_036418165.1 Cooperia oncophora
CACATCCATGGTGGGCGACACGTGCTATAGGTGGGCGGTGCTCGCTACAGCGCTTTCAAAAACTCGTAATTCGGTTCCAAGATCCCGGAGAGCGGAAATTTTGGGAAACGATAAGCAGTCAGTTGACGGATGAAATGAGGGAGTCACATCCATGGTGGGCGACACGTGCTATAGGTGGGCGGTGCTCGCTACAAAACTTTCAAAAATTCGTAATTCGGTTCCAGAAGATCCCGGAGAGCGGAAATTGTGGGAAACGATAGGCAAACAGTTGGCGGACGGAATGAATGAAGCACACCCACGATGGGCAGGGCGTGCGCCGAAGTGAACGGTGCCGGGGATAAAAACCCTCAAAATACATCCGAAAAACTCCAGGAAATGGGGAGTAAGTGAAAATGAGCAATGGTTGGGCAGATGATATTAGTAAGGGATAACCGTAGGGAGTATACCAAGTGGTTGGTGCCGTCGGCAATAATTCATAATTCGGTTCCCAAAACACAGCTGTGGCATAATAGCAGTGAACGGTATGTGCCATAGTGAATGGGAGTCAAATCAAGGATTCGTAAATGAGTATGTTTATTTATTTGTTTATTTACCCATTATTTACTGCACAACAATTTAGGCAAATGCACCCGCTTCCGTTCATCCACTAAACATCCAATACCGACAGACCACACATTGACTGTACAGTAGTTTCACAGCTGTTTACCATTAGGAGGGTACTTGAAGATTTCTATCCTATCCTATCCTACTATATATAAACGGCAACGTCTGTCTGTCTGTTTGTCTGTTTGTCTGTTTGTCTGTTTGTCTGTCTGTCTGTCTGTCCGGAAATTCGGAATCACCTGAAGAGCCAGCTAGAAGGGACGGGTCAAGGGTGGGTTGGGTAGGGCATGGGCCAAGATGTACGGAACACACGTGAACCGAGCTAAGCCCGCCACTGTGGGCGGGGCGTGCGCACAGTTGTGAGCTACATATTTCAAAAATTCGTAGTCCGGTTCTAGAAGATCCCGGAGAGCGGAAATTGTGGGTAAGGATAAGCAGTCAGTTGGCGGATGAAATGAGGGAGTCACACCCGTGATGGACGGGGCGTGCTATAGGTGGGCGGTGCTCGCTACAGAACTTTCAAAAATTCGTAGTTCGGTTCTAGAAGATCCCGGAGAGCGGAAATTGTGGGAAACGATAAGCAGTCAGTTGGCAGGATGAAATGAGGGAGTCACACCCGTGATGGGCGAGGCGTGCTATAGGTGGGCGGTGCTCGCTACAACTTTCAAAAATTCGTAATTCGGTTCCAGAAGATCCCGGAGAGCGGAAATTGTGGGAAACGATAGGCAAACAGTTGGCGGACGGAATGAATGAAGCACACCCACGATGGGCAGGGCGTGCGCCGAAGTGAAACGGTGCCGGGGATAAAAACCCTCAAAATACATCCGAAAAACTCCAGGAAATGGGGAGTAAGTGAAAATGAGCAATGGTTGGGCAGATGATGTTAGTAAGGGATAACCGTAGGGAGTATACCAAGTGGTTCGTGCCGTCGGCAATAATTCATAATTCGGTTCCCAAAACACAGCTGTGGCATAATAGCAGTGAACGGTATGTGCCATAGTGAATGGGAGTCAAAATCAAGGATTCGTAAATGAGTATGTTTATTTATTTGTTTATTTACCCATTATTTACTGCACAACAATTTAGGCAAATGCACCCGCTTCCGTTCATCCACTAAACATCCAATACCGACAGACCACACATTGACTGTACAGTAGTTTCACAGCTGTTTACCATTAGGAGGGTACTTGAAGATTTCTATCCTATCCTATCCTACTATATATAAACGGCAACGTCTGTCTGTCTGTTTGTCTGTTTGTCTGTTTGTCTGTTTGTCTGTCTGTCTGTCTGTCCGGAAATTCGGAATCACCTGAAGAGCCAGCTAGAAGGGACGGGTCAAGGGTGGGTTGGGTAGGGCATGGGCCAAGATGTACGGAACACACGTGAACCAAGCTAAGCCCCGCCCACTGTGGGCGGGGCGTGCGCACAGTTGTGAGCTACATATTCAAAAATTCGTAGTCCGGTTCTAGAAGATCCCGGAGAGCGGAAATTGTGGGTAAGGATAAGCAGTCAGTTGGCGGATGAAATGAGGGAGTCACACCCGTGATGGGCGAGGCGTGCCATAGGTGGGCGGTGCTCGCTACAACACTTTCAAAAATTCGTAATTCGGTTCCAGAAGATCCCGGAGAGCGGAAATTGTGGGAAACGATAGGCAAACAGTTGGCGGACGGAATGAATGAAGCACACCCACGATGGGCAGGGCGTGCGCCGAAGTGAACGGTGCCGGGGATAAAAACCCTCAAAATACATCCGAAAAACTCCAGGAAATGGGGAGTAAGTGAAAATGAGCAATGGTTCGGCAGATGATATTAGTAAGGGATAACCGTAGGGAGTATACCAAGTGGTTGGTGCGTCGGCCAAGTTAATCATAGTCGCCGTTCCAAACACACAGCTGTGTGCAAATAGACAGTTGAACGGTATGTTGCCACATAGTGAATGGGAGTCAAAATCAAGGATTCGTAAATGAGTATGTTTATTTATTTGTTTATTTACCCATTATTTACTGCACAACAATTTAGGCAAATGCACCCGCTTCCGTTCATCCACTAAACATCCAATACCGACAGACCACACATTGACTGTACAGTAGTTTCACAGCTGTTTACCATTAGGAGGGTACTTGAAGATTTCTATCCTATCCTATCCTACTATATATAAACGGCAACGTCTGTCTGTCTGTTTGTCTGTTTGTCTGTTTGTCTGTTTGTCTGTCTGTCTGTCTGTCCGGAAATTCGGAATCACCTGAAGGGCCAGCTAGAAGGGACGGGTCAAGGGTGGGTTGGGTAGGGCATGGGCCAAGATGTACGGAACACACGTGAACCAAGCTAAGCCCCGCCCACTGTGGGCGGGGCGTGCGCACAGTTGTGAGCTACATATTTCAAAAATTCGTAGTCCGGTTCTAGAAGATCCCGGAGAGCGGAAATTGTGGGTAAGGATAAGCAGTCAGTTGGCGGATGATCAATGAGGCGGGAGTCACACCCGTGATGGACGGGGCGTGCTATAGGTGGGCGGTGCTCGCTACAGAACTTTCAAAAATTCGTAGTTCGGTTCTAGAAGATCCCGGAGAGCGGAAATTGTGGGAAACGATAAGCAGTCAGTTGGCAGATGAAATGAGGGAGTCACACCCGTGATGGGCGAGGCGTGCTATAGGTGGGCGGTGCTCGCTACAGAACTTTCAAAAATTCGTAATTCGGTTCCAGAAGATCCCGGAGAGCGGAAATTGTGGGAAACGATAGGCAAACAGTTGGCGGACGGAATGAATGAAGCACACCCACGATGGGCAGGGCGTGCGCCGAAGTGAACGGTGCCGGGGATAAAAACCCTCAAAATACATCCGAAAAACTCCAGGAAATGGGGAGTAAGTGAAAATGAGCAATGGTTGGGCAGATGATATTAGTAAGGGATAACCGTAGGGAGTATACCAAGTGGTTGGTGCCGTCGGCAATAATTCATAGTTCGGTTCCCAAACACAGCTGTGGCATAATAGCAGTGAACGGTATGTGCCATAGTGAATGGGAGTCAAATCAAGGATTCGTAAATGAGTATGTTTATTTATTTGTTTATTTACCCACTATTTACTGCACAACAATTTAGGCAAATGCACCCGCTTCCGTTCATCCACTAAACATCCAATACCGACAGACCACACATTGACTGTACAGTAGTTTCACAGCTGTTTACCATTAGGAGGGTACTTGAAGATTTCTATCCTATCCTATCCTACTATATATAAACGGCAACGTCTGTCTGTCTGTTTGTCTGTTTGTCTGTTTGTCTGTTTGTCTGTCTGTCTGTCTGTCCGGAAATTCGGAATCACCTGAAGAGGCCAGCTAGAAGGGACGGGTCAAGGGTGGGGTTGGGTAGGGCATGGGCCAAGATGTACGGAACACACGTGAACCAAGCTAAGCCCCGCCCACTGTGGGCGGGGACTGTGGCGCCACAGTTGTTGAGCCTACACTACATATTCAAAAATTCGTAGTCCGGTTCTAGAAGATCCCGGAGAGCGGAAATTGTGGGTAAGGATAAGCAGTCAGTTGGCGGATGAAATGAGGGAGTCACACCCGTGATGGACGGGGCGTGCTATAGGTGGGCGGTGCTCGCTACAGAACTTTCAAAAATTCGTAGTTCGGTTCTAGAAGATCCCGGAGAGCGGAAATTGTGGGAAACGATAAGCAGTCAGTTGGCAGATGAAATGAGGGAGTCACACCCGTGATGGGCGAGGCGTGCCATAGGTGGGCGGTGCTCGCTACAGAACTTCAAAAATTCGTAATTCGGTTCCAGAAGATCCCGGAGAGCGGAAATTGTGGGAAACGATAGGCAAACAGTTGGCGGACGGAATGAATGAAGCACACCCACGATGGGCAGGGCGTGCGCCGAAGTGAACGGTGCCGGGGATAAAAACCCTCAAAATACATCCGAAAAACTCCAGGAAATGGGGAGTAAGTGAAAATGAGCAATGGTTGGGCAGATGATGTTAGTAAGGGATAACCGTAGGGAGTATACCAAGTGGTTGGTGCCGTCGGCAATAATTCATAATTCGGTTCCCAAACACACAGCTGTGGCATAATAGCAGTGAACGGTATGTGCCATAGTGAATGGGAGTCAAAATCAAGGATTCGTAAATGAGTATGTTTATTTATTTGTTTATTTACCCATTATTTACTGCACAACAATTTAGGCAAATGCACCCGCTTCCGTTCATCCACTAAACATCCAATACCGACAGACCACACATTGACTGTACAGTAGTTTCACAGCTGTTTACCATTGGGAGGGTACTTGATTTTTATCCTATCCTATCCTACTATATATAAACGGCAACGTCTGTCTGTCTGTTTGTCTGTTTGTCTGTTTGTCTGTTTGTCTGTCTGTCTGTCTGTCCGGAAATTCGGAATCACCTGAAGAGCCAGCTAGAAGGGACGGGTCAAGGGTGGGTTGGGTAGGGCATGGGCCACACAAGATGTAACGGGAACACACGTGAACCGAGCTAAGCCCCGCCCACTGTGGGCGGGGCGTGCGCACAGTTGTGAGCTACATATTTCAAAAATTCGTAGTCCGGTTCTAGAAGATCCCGGAGAGCGGAAATTGTGGGTAAGGATAAGCAGTCAGTTGGCGGATGAAATGAGGGAGCGCGCCCGTGATGGACGGGGCGTGCTATAGGTGGGCGGTGCTCGCTACAACTTTCAAAAATTCGTAGTTCGGTTCTAGAAGATCCCGGAGAGCGGAAATTGTGGGAAACGATAAGCAGTCAGTTGGCAGATGAAATGAGGGAGTCACACCCGTGATGGGCGAGGCGTGCCATAGGTGGGCGGTGCTCGCTACAACAACTTTCAAAAATTCGTAATTCGGTTCCAGAAGATCCCGGAGAGCGGAAATTGTGGGAAACGATAGGCAAACAGTTTGGGACGGAATGAATGAAGCACACCCACGATGGGCAGGGCGTGCGCCGAAGTGAACGGTGCCGGGGATAAAAACCCTCAAAATACATCCGAAAAACTCCAGGAAATGGGGAGTAAGTGAAAATGAGCAATGGTTGGGCAGATGATGTTAGTAAGGGATAACCGTAGGGAGTATACCAAGTGGTTGGTGCCGTCGGCAATAATTCATAATTCGGTTCCCAAAACACAGCTGTGGCATAATAGCAGTGAACGGTATGTGCCATAGTGAATGGGAGTCAAAATCAAGGATTCGTAAATGAGTATGTTTATTTATTTGTTTATTTACCCATTATTTACTGCACAACAATTTAGGCAAATGCACCCGCTTCCGTTCATCCACTAAACATCCAATACCGACAGACCACACATTGACTGTACAGTAGTTTCACAGCTGTTTACCATTGGGAGGGTACTTGAAGATTTCTATCCTATCCTATCCTACTATATATAAACGGCAACGTCTGTCTGTCTGTTTTGTCTGTTTGTCTGTTTGTCTGTTTGTCTGTCTGTCTGTCTGTCCGGAAATTCGGAATCACCTGAAGAGCCAGCTAGAAGGGACGGGTCAAGGGTGGGTTGGGTAGGGCATGGGCCAAGATGTACGGAACACACGTGAACCGAGCTAAGCCCCGCCCACTGTGGGCGGGGCGTGCGCACAGTTGTGAGCTACATATTTCAAAAATTCGTAGTTCGGTTCTAGAAGATCCCGGAGAGCGGAAATTGTGGGTAAGGATAAGCAGTCAGTTGGCGGATGAAATGAGGGAGTCACACCCGTGATGGACGGGGCGTGCTATAGGTGGGCGGTGCTCGCTACAGAACTTTCAAAAATTCGTAGTTCGGTTCTAGAAGATCCCGGAGAGCGGAAATTGTGGGAAACGATAAGCAGTCAGTTGGCGGATGAAATGAGGGAGTCACACCCGTGATGGGCGAGGCGTGCTACATAGGTGGGCGGTGCTCGCTACAACACTTTCAAAAATTCGTTAATTCGGTTCCAGAAGGATCGCCGTGAGAGCGGAAATTGTCGGGAAAACGATAGTCACAAACAGTTTTGCGGACTGGAAATGGAATGAAGCACACCCACGATGGGCAGGGCGTGCGCCGAAGTGAACGGTGCCGGGGATAAAAACCCTCAAAATACATCCGAAAAACTCCAGGAAATGGGGAGTAAGTGAAAATGAGCAATGGTTGGGCAGATGATGTTAGTAAGGGATAACCGTAGGGAGTATACCAAGTGGTTGGTGCCGTCGGCAATAATTCATAATTCGGTTCCCAAAACACAGCTGTGGCATAATAGCAGTGAACGGTATGTGCCATAGTGAATGGGAGTCAAAATCATTAAGGGATGTGCGTAACATGGAGTAATGTTTACTTTATCTTGTTTATTTACCCAATTATAATTACTGCCCCACAAACAAATTTAGGCAAATGCACCCGCTTCCGTTCATCCACTAAACATCCAATACCGACAGACCACACATTGACTGTACAGTAGTTTCACAGCTGTTTACCATTAGGAGGGTACTTGAAGATTTCTATCCTATCCTATCCTACTATATATAAACGGCAACGTCTGTCTGTCTGTTAGTCTGTCTGTTTGTCTGTTTGTCTGTTTGTCTGTCTGTCTGTCTGTCCGGAAATTCGGAATCACCTGAAGGGCCAGCTAGAAGGGACGGGTCAAGGGTGGGTTGGGTAGGGCATGGGCCAAGATGTACGGAACACACGTGAACCAAGCTAAGCCCCGCCCACTGTGGGCGGGGCGTGCGCACAGTTGTGAGCTACATATTTCAAAAATTCGTAGTCCGGTTCTAGAAGATCCCGGAGAGCGGAAATTGTGGGTAAGGAGCATAAGCAGTCAGTTGGCGGATGAAATGAGGGAGTCACACCCGTGATGGACGGGGCGTGCTATAGGTGGGCGGTGCTCGCTACAGAACTTTCAAAAATTCGTAGTTCGGTTCCTTAGAAGATCCGGCGAGAGGCGGAAATTGCGGGGAGAACGATAAGCAGTCAAGTGGCAGCATGAAATGATTGGGAGTCACACCCGTGATGGGCGAGGCGTGCCATAGGTGGGCGGTGCTCGCTACAACACTTTCAAAAATTCGTAATTCGGTTCCAGAAGATCCCGGAGAGCGGAAATTGTGGGAAACGATAGGCAAACAGTTGGCGGACGGAATGAATGAAGCACACCCACGATGGGCAGGGCGTGCGCCGAAGTGAACGGTGCCGGGGATAAAAACCCTCAAAATACATCCGAAAAACTCCAGGAAGATGGACCGGAGTACAGTGAAAATGAGCAATGCCGCTCGGCCAGATGAGTCATTATGTAAGGTGATAACCGTATGGGAAGTATACGCAATGTGGCTGATTAGGTGCCGTCTCATGGCAATAACTTCTACTAGTTCGGTTCCCGCAAAGACAACAGCTGTGGCATAATAGCAGTGAACGGTATGTGCCATAGTGAATGGGAGTCAAAATCAAGAATTCGTAAATGAGTATGTTTATTTATTTGTTTATTTACCCATTATTTACTGCACAACAATTTAGGCAAATGCACCCGCTTCCGTTCATCCACTAAACATCCAATACCGACAGACGCACAACATCTGACTGCTACATAGTTCTCACCAAGCTTTGCTTTACCATTAGGAGGTAACTGACAGATTTGTTATCCATATGCCTATCCTATCTACTATATATAAACGGCAACGTCTGTCTGTCTCTTTGTCTGTTTGTCTGTTTGTCTGTTTGTCTGTCTGTCTGTCTGTCCGGAAATTCGGAATCACCGACGAGGTCTCATTTTGTCCTACGAATTGCGGAAAATCGTGAACCTACTTCGTTTCCACATAGAGTGAGATGATTGAGTGCTACAAGAGTTTTTTTGATTATGCGTCGGCCGAGTTCCAGAGAGTGCGCAAGATTGTACGGTAATTATTCCTTACATATCTATTTCACGGCGCAGAAGTCAGCTTAGAAACCCTGTTTCTTTTTAAAACACTGTTGCTGACTACGACTCGCAAACACTGGGCGTGCAGCGCAATGCCTAAGACCCATGATGCCGCGACTAATTTGTCGTGTCGGGAGATGCCGAGTGGTGTCGCGGTGCGCGGCACAGAGTGTGTCGTGCGCACTAGAGAACTTGCACATATATGTTCAAAAATTTCCTCTCAGATCTGCGCGCTTCTAGACGGACTCCGAGAAAGAGCTCTGGATTTGCTCGTCTATATCTCCGTTATGGCATTCAACGGCAGGTCAGGGATGGCGGATGAAATGAGGGGAGTCACACTCCGTGATGGACGGGTCGCTTGCGTTAGTACGTGGTGAGGGACGCGCGTTGTCTCGCCTCCCAACAGACACTTGTCAAAGCCATATTACGGTGTAGGATGCCGGTTCTCAGTCAGAATCGCCTCGCGACTGTAGAGCATGCAGCGGAAGATTGGTGCGCGTACTAACGATGGACAAAGTCCGGTATATGGCTCGTATGAAAGATGCTCGAAAGTGTGCATTTGGTGCACGCCGGCTCCGCATCGTGGGGGTGATCGGGTGCCATTAGTGGGGTAGCAGACTCCAGTAGTAGACTCCACTATGGACGGGTGGCGCCGCGTTCGGTGTGGCTGCGATACGAGTGACGCGTCGCCTACAACACTTTTCAAAAATTCGTAATTCGTGAGTTACCTCACATGAATATCCCTCTCGGGTGAAGGAGCGGTAAAGTTGTATGGAATGGCTGTAATACTGAATCTAGGGACGTGCCACTCTCTCTCCAATGGACCACAGGATGTTGTCACTGCTACTCTCGCAGATACCTTATGGAGTTACTACGGTCATATCATAATGCCTGAGAATTGAAGAATATCTAGTCTCGCTCGGCGATCAATTGCATATGCGACAAGGTCGCGCACGTTCGGTTGCGTTCCACGTAAAATCGGTGAAGCTCGCAAAAGGCAGTGATTCTGGGGTGGCGTATCACAAAGAAACCCCCTTCCACAGATTGACAGCCGATCCGAACAACGTCCGCAGAAAAAATAGAGGGGAGTAAGAGAGATGAAAATGGATAGCACAAGCCGATATAATTAGTAGTATAACTCGGGGCAGGATCTGGATCTCCTAATTAGCTATAGTAGATTATATAAATCCGCTAAAAAAATAGTCTAGGGAGTGTGATATCGACCTGATGTCGCTCGGTGTTTACGGGTGTGATGTTTTATTTCATAGTGCTGTCTCTCCACTGATTGCTGTGTCATAGATCGACCAGATGGGATTACATAGGAACAATTTCTCCGTTGTGTCTGCATACAATTTTTTTTTTCGACCATTAGTTGTCCGAAGCCTCGAGCGTCGTGAAGGCAACACTTGGTGATTCAACGACGTCTATCGCACCTCACGCGATCGAAATGTCGACGGAGAGGACATTAGAGATCTGGCGGCGACGCCTCGGCGGCGACAGACAAACGTGTGGCACTATCTCGTATTGGTGAGAGAATATTGATACTGTGACGCCTCTCAGAGGAGGCGGGGACCGCCGCGCTTTCACACCTTATCAATAACGCGGGTGACAGCATCAGCTAGCTCTTGATTCCAAGATATGATACAGGGTACGGGACAAGAACATTATGTGACAGGAAGTGATATCAGTTGATAGGATTCGACAAGGGGCGTTAGAAAGGAATGGTCACCATATTCATAACGCCGGGGACAGCATCAGCTAGGTGTTGATTCCAAGATATGATACCAGTCGGCGCGCCGGCGTTATACAGCCCGGCGCTCCTTTCTGATACAGCCGGCTGCGACGGGCGAGCGCGGCTTCGCCGCGCGTATTTTCTTTCACATATTTCTAGACTCAACTGATATCCGCCTTTTGTTCTGTACTCCACTTTTTTCCGGTGTCTGAAGTACTCTTGAGCTATTTTACAGATTCTTCGTCTGACTCCGCCCACCTCGGAGCAGGCCCCGCCCACAATGTTTGTGCCCCACAATCCTCACCGGCGACCCTCTGCTGACCTTAATCCACTTTTTTCCGGTCTTTGAAGTGCTCTGGGCTGACCGTTTTACAGAACTTTTGTTCGTCTGGCTCGCCACCTGGCGAGCAGGCCCGGCCACAATGTCTTGCTGCCCCACAATCACTCACCGGCGACCCATGCTGCCTGGACCTTTAATCACTTTTTCCGGTGTCTGGAGTATTCTGGAACCGTTTTACAGACCTTTTTTGTCTGGCTCCGCCCACCTCGGAGCAGGCTCCGCCCACAATTTTTTTGCCCTACAATCTTAACCGACGACCCTCTGCTGAACTTAATATTCCAACTTTTTTCCGTATCTTCGGAGTAAGTGTTCTGGAGAAGAGCTACAAAACTTTTAAATGAAGACCCTGCGACTTTGCGGCAAGATCACCAGCCGCCCACTGTGGGCGGGTCTCAACACACTTTGAGCGTGCCCTATATTCGCCAGATATTTACATTCTACACTGAGTTTTTTGCGACTTCCAAACACTCTCGCGAACCGGGTTACTGAATTTTGCGAGAAGCACCGCCCACCTTGAGTACGCCCCGCCCATTTAGGGTGTACCTGCCACAGTTAGTCTGGCGACTCCTTACTAACCTTATTCCCTTTTTCTTGTCCTCTTACACCCGGAAAGCCGAATTATGAACATTTTTCTGCGGAACCCCAAACTTTCGGCGAGTGCCCCGCCCACTGTGGGCGGGCTTCCCATAGGTCAAGTGTGCTTTTTATTTCTTGTCCCATGCCCTACCTATCCCCACCTTGACTGGACCTCTCCAAGTCGTTCTTCACGGTCGACCGAACTTTGCCGGACCGACAAACTTACAAACCGACAAAACTTACAAACTACAAACAAAAACAAACAGACAAAGCGAATTATATATATGGGGTGATAGGGTATGGCACATAAACGTCAATGGTGGATGACAAGAAGGGTTAGCAACAGATAATATATGATAACTGACGTTAGAAAGGCAAGGTCACTGTATTCATATCGCAGGTCACAGCGTCAGCAAGACATTGGTTCCAGCGGATGATATAGAGGGTGGGACTGATTAGGGCCTGACAACAGTGCGACTGTGTGCGTCCGTCACGGTATACAAGGTGGGTTGAGCTTTCAAAGTACCAAATACAGAGATACTTTGTACACACTGATGACGGGTGACAAGTAAACTTATCAATTGATAAGAGTAGACAGAAACATCTTCACTAGGTTTCTTATTACTATTACGCCAAGTATTAGAAGCTTCAGTGTGTGGACACTTTCCCTCGATGTCAACAGAATCGAGGTCGTCCATTAAGGTGTTCGCTTTTAGATGCATGCAATGGTGTCGAGCGGGGAAGCGGAGGAGGGGGGGGAAGAGGAGGGCATATTGCACGGCTGAAACGGGAAAATCGAGAAATTTATCAATTCAAAAAATTTCGGGAATATGCCTGCTATATGATTTGCGATGATGTGTGAGGTGCTGGAGGTCGCAGTTGAAGCAAAACAAGGAGGGAAAGCGACTTGCAGTGGGAGCGTCCCGTCGGTGATAACATCTGTGCTACCCGTAACGAGGGACACTATAACATTACAAGGCAATGTAAAGTTCTCCTTCTCGATGCCGCCCACTACTCTGCAGTTGTGCTTCTTCCTGGGTAACGTCTACACTGGTGAACAGGGCTAATTCAACTTAGGAATAGCTGTCACCATTTGGCACACGTTGTGCATTCTATTGGGTTGGCACATAAGCAATGGCGTTTTTTCAATTGAAAATTTTGTTTCAAAAGTGAAATGTTTTGCAAGCAAGCTTGATATCATCTGATAGGAAACTTCTCGTAGTATAAGAATATCAAAACAGCTTCGGTTGAGGGAATAATTTTTGTGAATTTTTTTAGTCGTTGAAGTTGAAAGTGAAGTCGGCGAAAATTAGCACCTTCGACAACTGCCTCTATTTACGTCTACTCGAAGTGCTAAAATCGCTTAAGCTGCTTCATACATCTGGAAAAGTTGAGCTAGAAGTCTGATATGTTTTGCATGTTCTGATAGCAAATTTCGTGCTCTATAACACTGCAATGGAAATCTGTTCTCCAGAGCTGTTTACTTTCTGTTAATTTCAGGTTATCATTACGGAACGTGAGGTCGATGAGAATTAGCGTTCCCGACTTCCTCTCCCTACCGCTGTCCACGGAAGCTTCAAAGCTCCTAGAGCAGCTCAATAGAATCGCCATGGTTTGAGTAAGGCATAGAGTAACAGATTAGTATTAGGACGGCTCACAATTGATTCTGGAAAAAAGCACAACCGACAACGTTGACCTTGCAGACATCCGGTCGACCCATACCTCACGATTTTTTTGTTTTCCTTAGTAAATTTCAAACACAGTATTTACAACACTATAAAAATATAGATATTTACAATAAACTAGTCAATGATATATTCCCCATTGTTTCTTACAACCTCCTCCCACCGATCAGCTGTTCAATGCCTTCTCGGTAAAAATCCATACATTCCATATTACCAACCTGAAAAACAAGGAAATCAAACGGATTTTCAAAATAACTGCACCGCAGTGTTATAGAGCACGAAATTTGCTATCAGAACATATAAAACACATTAGCGAAACATTCAACTATTAGCATAAAATTCGTGGAAATCGGGAACGCTAATTCTCATCGACCTCACGTTCCGTAATGATAACCTGAAATTAACAGAAAGTAAACAGCTCTGGAGAACAGATTTCACAGTGTTATAGAGCACGAAATTTGCTATCAGAACATGCAAAACATATCAGCGAAACATTCAACTATTAGCATAAAATTTCAGGTGGAACAGACGTGAGCCTGCCCAATATCGGCGAGGTGAAGGTTGCCAACTTTGAAATTCTTGAAATTAGTTCCAAAGCGTCCTATTGAGATTCCCTTGCTGAGACTTCTAGCTCAACCTTTTCCAAATGTATGGAGCAGATTTTAGCACTTCGAGTAGACGTAAATAGAGGCAGTTGTCGAAGGTGCTAATTTTCGCCGACTTCACTTTCAACTTCAACGACTAAAAAATTCACAAAAATTATTCCCTCAACCGAAGCTGTTTTGATATTCTTATACTACGAGAAGTTTCCTATCAGATGATATCAAGCTTGCTTGCAAAACATTTCACTTTTGGAACAAAATTTTCAATTGAAAAAAAACGCCATTACTTATGTGCCAACCCAATACTTCGCTCAAGGGAGGAGTGCCTGGCGGAGCCAGGTTTCCCGGCCAAGCCGGGCCGTGAAACAGAAGGAGGAGCACCCGGCGGCAGCCGGGTGATCCGACTGGTATCACAATAACAGGACAAAGAATGAGGTATGGATGACGTAGTAGGTTCTAATAAAGCTAATAAGTGTGCTCACAAGGGAGGTCGTTCGAGGGCGTGGTGAGCTTTTTCAAAATGGTCTTGTGCATATTGTAGGGGCACATACGAGGACCAAGCTGAGGTTCATTTTCGCTGCGCGCTTCTACGAATAAAAGAACGTAAAAAATAGGTCGATGATTCGGATCCCACCGAGGACAAAATTGCTTTTCTACAATTTATTTTGGGTCCATGTTTGTTTTCGTAACAAAAACATTCACGATGAAACTGAACAATCCTACTTTTATGGAGCAAAACTGCTTTTTCGTTCGAATTCGTTAGTATGCACAGACTCAGCTCTTCGGCGCTATGCCGGTGCCAGATGGCACTGCGCCAAGAATAAGTGTCAGAGTCGTGATCAGGACTACTGATTACCCCTAGACGCAAGTTTTGAGCAAAAAATTTTTTTGACTTTTTCGGGTTGTAGGTGACCGACCATTTGGTCGGCAGTGTGAGCGGAGTCTCACATCTTCGTAACAGCGATGACGTATCGTTGACGCTACGGACCCCGGACAACCCAATAAGCAAACCCAAGAAGGTCAAAACAATTGTTTTAGCCCAAAATTCGTTTGTAGGGGTAATCAGCGGCTAACGCCAGCGCGCCTCCTTCATACGGCTCGGCTTCGCCGCGCTTACCTCCTTCTCACTGGATACTCAACAGTTATCCGGCTTTTATTTCACCTGTACACATAGTCAACGCTCCTTGAGCAATAACATCATACCTACTATTTTCGACACTATTACCGTCTATGAATGCAGCGTTGATCAAATGCGCAGATGAGAGAGAAACCTGCTACTAGGTAGGTATTTGAGCATTCAAACATATGCAAGCAGAAGGGCGCGACGAAGTAAGCAACCGGCAAAGTTTGGCCCTATTAGAAAAGGAATCGCGCCAGGCGTCAGCCAGCGAACCGACTGGAATCAAATATTCGTGTGACAGGTGTTAAAAGTGTGGCGACCTATGCACTAAAACGCAGTGAAAATAGGGACCCCGTGCATGAGAACACGCTCCACCCACTGTGGGCGGGTCTCAACACACCACAGACATGCTGAACTCTCGCCATATGTTTCTCTTCACCAAAAGTTTTTCCTGATCTCCAAGCTCACTCAGATGCGAACCACGAAATTTTTCAGCAAGAGCCTGCCCATCTCGAAAGCAGCCCGCCCATTTTTGAGATGTCTCCTCCACTTCGTCCGCTGACCCCTTGTGGACCTCAATCCACCTGTCCCCGGTGCCTATGCTGCTCTGCAACTAATTCGTGAATTTTTGACCTTCGCCCGCCCACAACATCGACACAGCTCCGCACAGAATGGGCGCGTAAATCTCGCTTCAATAGCGGAGCTCCTGCACATTTTTGCTCGTCTTTGCCGGTGCCTGGAGTCTGTTATGGAACCATTCTATATTTCTGCGTTTGGCTCCGCCGCCTAGCCGCACGCTCCGCCTACAACGGCTGTGTGCCGCATCAAACAGTGATCCCTCCTGACCATCCACTTCCGTGTTTTACAGAACTTTTGTCTGTCTCCGCCCACCTCGGGCAGGCTCCGCCCACAACATGTGCCTCACATTTCTTACCGGCGACCCTTTGCTGACCTTAATCCACTTTTTTTCCGGTTTCTGGAGTGTTCTGGAACCGAGCTACAAACTTTTAAAATGAGTATCCTGCGGTTTAGGGCAAGCTCCGCCCAAATTTCAAATTTTCAAATTCTGAGTGCGCCATATGACGTTGAGCCAAGATACGCGCACGAAAAGGTAAAAGAATCGACAATTAGCATTGAACAGACGAATGGGAGAAAGACGCACGGAAGAAATCCAAAACACCCACACCAACAAGCAAAAAGAAGACACTGGTAGCGCTATTGTGGGAGCCAGCAGGGCACCATTTACAAGAGTAGGTTACTCTCCGAGCTCAAGAAGAAGGTCTGAGCCCAATAAATATAGCGATGACTCCCGTCACAACGTCATACACTCTCGATACAGCTGCGGTAAATGTGGCCACATAGCCCGGAACTGCACCCTGAAAGAACCAAGAGTAAGCCTAGTGAGCAGTAACACCTCAGAAAGCGTAAGGGAACCCAAAAGAAAATCGCACATAACAATAATCAAAGGTACGTTCGATGGGACTAGCAATAGAACGAAAAGACAGCGTAGAAGTAGACATTTTCGCAATGACGGCACAAGCACCACTAGATTCCGGTTCAATGATAAGTATAATCCCAATACAACTGCTAGCATATTACAGAGGGTTTGACATAGTCCTTAGAACACAATCAAATGGAAACAGTATACAAAGCCCAAAACAACAGATGACATCTTTAGGCATAGTACGAATCCGAGTAAAACTGTAAGGTGGCAACTCCAATGAAAATGCGTCATATCTCAAAGGAGGGAAGCGACGAGACCTTGCTGGGTACAAGCGCCCTCAGCAAACCCTGAGTCCAAATTATCACAAAATCATCAGAAGAAGGTGCAAAAAGAGAAAAACACTGCTTCAAGCCTAGTTTCGGTAGCGGACAGGGTCAACGAAGGCGTAATGTGGGCAAGTAAAGAGGGTGCAAACAGGGGAATATACAGAGTACGAAATAAAGAAATAACTGTTCCTGCATAGAATGGCGATCACCCCATGGTAATACGGAAAGGCGAGAAGCTGGGAGAATGGGGAACTGAGAAATGGTTAACAAAGTGAGAAGATTGCAACATGTTCGACCGAGAACATTCCAACATGAGCTCGGCTGAGAAACAAAAGCTACACTACTGCAGGAACAAATACGACAAAACAGACAAGAAAAATGTATTGAGGAAGACGTGTTCGCCATGTGTGAAAAGGAGTTAAACCAAAATAATTTGGTCAAAACGAACATCGACACGGGAGATACTAAACCTATCAAACTGAAGACATGGCCCGTCCCTTTACTGAAGACACGACCCGTAACTTTGAGTCTACGGCGTAAATGAAAGGAGATGCTACACTACTTAGAGGATAGGAAAATAATAGAGAAGAGCAGCTCAGACTGGGCATTCCCCATCGTTCTAGTTGAGAAGAAAGACGGGAACATAAGGTTATGTGTCGATTACCGCGAGCTCTAATAAGAACATCAAACAAGACTCCTATCCATTACCTACAATAGATGCAATACTGGGAAGTATTAGCGGGAAAGAAATACTTCTCGACGTTAGACATGAGCGGCTAGTGGCAATACCGCTGGACGAAGAGACGAAACACAAGTCCGCCTTCACTCGCCAGAAGGACTTTACCAATTCAAAGTAACCCCTTCGGTCTCAGCACTAGCCCATCTGTATTCCAAAGATTTATCGACACGGTACTGAAAGAAGTGCTTGGCCAAGAAGTTTTCTGCTACACTTGACGATGTCAAAATCTGCACAAGAACGCGCGAACGCCACATAGAGCTACTGCGAGAGGTGTGCAAACGACTGAGGGAAGGCGGCCTACGACTGAAAGAAAAACTGTGTACTACTGCAATCAAGTGTTTTCTTCCTGGGGCAGGTACTTGATAATGAGGGTGTACATACGGACAAACGAAAAGTTGACGCGATATGTAATCACCCAATTCCAAAAAACCAAAGAACTACGAAGCTCTCTGGGAATGACGTCATTCTATAGGAAGTTCCGCTTGAACTTTTCGAAAACAGCATCACCGTTGTTTCAATGAACATCGTCCAAAACGAAATGGCACTGGGATGAAGAACACAGCGAAGCATGTCACGTTTGAAGTATATGATTTCATCAGCTCACGTGCTGAAACAGTCAAACTAGAGGAAGTCTGGAGCGGAAACCACCCTTTTGTCATTTTCACAGACGCATCGAGCACAGGCATAGGTGCTGTACTATCACAAGAATACGAGGATGAATTTCTTTACCCATTTTCTTCTCACCAAAAAGCCTGAGCAAGGCAGAAAGAAACTAGCACATAACCGATTTGGAAGTCTTGAGTGTGGTTTTCGCTGTGAGGCGATTCCACATGTTTATCTATGGAGCACCCACGATAGTGAAGACAGACCATTTACCCCTGACAGCGCTCTTCAAAAGAACGAACGTATCAGCAAGAATACTGCGTTGGTCGCTCGAGCTTCAACGATACAACCTGCAAATTCAATACATTAATCGAAAAGCAAATATCCTGGCTCACGCACTGAGCCGAGACGCGGTGGAGACCCAAAAAAAGATGATATTACAAAACGAATGCATGAAACAGGTATGCACAACGCAACAGAAGAATCCAAATGGTTGAAAGAGCTTGAACAGGAAGATGAATGGTCACCACTGATTAAACTCCTGAAAGAAGGTAGAACCGACGGAGTGGTTCAACTAGATGTGATAAGAGGACAGTCCAGGTATCCGATTTTATGATAGACCTCGGCGAAAATGTTCCGCGAAGACGGTTCTTTAGTCCTTGTCGTACCCAAAAATGCGCGTCGTGACTTCTTCATGGAAGCGCATGCAGGCATTCTAGCCGGACACTTTGATGCTAACCAGGTTCTGAATAGGTTGAAAAGGCAAGTGTTTTGGCCTGAAATGACAGAAGACATAGACAAATGGTCCAGAGCGCCAATTGTGCTTCGTGAGTAACACAAGAAAAACGACTGTACCACCGTTGAAACCAATACGCACAAGCAGGCCATATGACATCGTCGGAGTAGATGTATTAGAATTGGGACGGACGACATCCGGAAACCGCTACGCAGTGACCATTATAGACCACTTTTCCAAGTTCGCGGCAGCCTACCCAGTAGCCGACAAGAGTTCTGAAACCATAGCGAAGGTGGTTTTTCATAGATGGATAGCGGACGGGTGCCGCTGGCCCAAAATGATCCTATCAGACCGAGGTGGAGAGTTTGAGAACAAGATGATGGAGGAAATAGAGAAAATAGCGAATATCAAACACATTTCACTAAAGGATATAACCCATCGGGAAAATGGCATCACGGGAAGGTTACAACGGAACCATACTCGCAATGCTAAGAAGAACAACAAAAGTTCCTAGGGAGTGGGACGAGAGGCTCCCCTTTTGCATGATGGCATATAATATCACGCCACACAGCTTCCATCGGCGAAAGCCCTCGCTTCATATTACACGGCATACACCCTAACGGCCCTTCAAAGGTAATCCCAAGTCAAGAAATATCAGAATACCAAGTTGACACAACGATGGGCGACTTCAAAACAACCATACAAGGAATACAAGGAATTCACGAGAGAGTAAGAGAAAAGAATGAGAGAACCTGCGCATACATCAAGATTATATGCAATAAAGAACACAAAGTTGACCCCACGAAACATCCCAACGTAGGCGAAAGAGTGTACGTAAAATGTCCCGCTGAAAAAGGTAAGAAAGATCACCCAAAACTATCATGCGACTGGTCGGGACCCTTTAGAGTTATCATGGTAAGTGATAACTCAGCATATCACGAGAATAGGAGAAAACGAAGAGCCACTACAGATGCCGACGGATCAGTTACGGGTCGTGCCCTCATTCATTCCAGACGAAAGAGTTGACGCAGTTAGTAGAGGAAAAGAGGAGAAAAGAAAAATATCCTGATCCAAGCAAACAAAGTAACGGTTGATTTTTACAGAGGCGCCACGCTGGTCACGAGCTCTCAACCAGGCCATCTGCTTCATCAATGCTTGGACGAGTGCCTCCTCAACGCGAAGTTAGCAGAAATCCCAGAAGTGACGTTTCCCGGAGCGTTTTCGAACGAGTAGATCGGTACCGTGTGGAAAGCATGGGTAGGCATGCAGCATCTTCAGTCGTAAGGACATCTATGTAGCAAAAAAAATAAATCCTACAGACAAGGCGTCATCCTGTCTCGACGAGTGGGCACTGAAAGTCGTGCTGAAATTCGCTTACCAGAGATGTACTGAATGGACCGAGTTTCTGTGTGAAACGAACAGTATCAAGAAACACTCCCCAGTGGACGACTACTGCGTGGAAGGAATGTATAATAATGCCTTGAAGGCCCTAAAAAACCATTCAACGAAGAAGCCAAAATATCATCTCCAGCTAAGAAAGGTCCAACAGGATATGTTGCTCCGAAATGCGCAGTCGTGCTGGAATATAACGGAATGCGTGGAGGCATTCAGACGGCAAAAACACTCAGAGCACTCCAGGACGCACTGAAAGAGTGGAGCTCGTTCAGCACATGGGTACTCGTTTGGCCCGTCGACACGCACTGGGAGAAAAGTGTAGTATCAGAGATAGCAGCCGCATGTGGCCAACATTTCGAAGAGGGCGGGAAAATAGTATCCGCGTGGACATCCTGTTCACAAGAAAATACTGAATGTTGTAAAAAATGTATGGCATTGGAATACACTGGATGAGACCCTGACGCAAGCGGGCGGAAAAGAGCAGTTTTTCCCATCGGCACCAAAAAAATTGATGGAGAGCTACTCGCAAAACTGGGATCCCCAGAAACATGCAGGCAGTGCTTGGGAAAGACATAGGAGTAGACAATGCGAGAATTTTGCATGTTTCGCATGAAAATACAAGGATTTCAGCTCATGTCGCCATGCTGCCACCACTCTATAAGCCGCCGAGGACGTCGGCACTCCGACGGGGAGGATGCCGAATGAGGTCAAGAGATCATCGCGCGGATAATCCGATGAACCGCCGCTCAAGAGATCACCGCGCGGATGATCTCATCGGCGCACCCCCCCCCCCTCCAATGCTCCGGGACAGTCTGCTGTGACCCGCTCAAGGAGCGGCCAATTCCCCCTTTCATTTCTTTTTTGCTAATGTTTTTTGTTAATAAAGTTGTTTTACTGTTCGTGTACGTGTAGTGTATGCAACAGTGGCCCATGAGGCATCACGGTTTTTTTTCTTACACTATAGGATATGCCGCTGTCGTAAATCTTGCTACTTCTATGTGGACGGCGTTTATAAGCGAGCGCCCAAAAGTGGCATTATAGAGGTGGCAAACAATTTCAAGCGTCTCTCGACCACGGAGCGAGAGTTATTTGAGACGAGTCGGGCTATTCTGATGTTGTTTTAGGCAAAAAGAGAATGTGGATTGTTCTACTCAAAGTTGTCATTCCAAAAACGACAGGTGATCACAGTTCAGCGTGCCTCGTTCAACAATGCCGGGTGAAATGACCAAACTAACATGAACTAAGCTAGGAGCTACCAGTCTCTTATCTCAAGGACATTTTTATTTTTTCCTTGGGTGTCCACATACTTTTGGTACATAGAAACCTTTCCAATATCAAAAAAAATGGCAAGTGGTCCACATGATGCTGCATAGTAAAGTATACTGGGGTTTCTGTGTCCGAGGAATTAACTAGAGTAGGTCCCATCTTGTGAATACCGAACGTGTTCCTGTAGAGTTAAATTTTGGAGTATCTTCATACTTTTGTCACGCACTGCATTCTTCGGAGAGTACTGCTTTCTCCGCAAGATAAGCAGCGTCATCAAAGCCAACTCTTACACCAGAGGTCTCTAACAAGTCTCCGTAGCGCCGAGTTTCGACTGGTAGCACAATGATACCATTCCCGTCGGATAAGTTCCACTGCCAACGTGCAAAAACATTCTCGCCCATCCTGCGCTTTCGGAAGTAGCTCTCTATTTGTTGATAGGTGAAACGCAACGAAGTGCTGCCACAAATTAGAACTTTTAACGCAGGCGCTTTCTGAATCATCTTAATGTCCCTCTCCTTAACTAGGAGCACTTGACGGTAGTCTTCACCCACGATCATCAGCTTTCCTCCAAACGGAAGGTCGTTTTGCATGACGTTCTTGAGCAGAAGATCTACATTTTTTGAGGTCCATTTCGGCACCATCGATATTTCGTCCCAAAATATGACAGACACATTGCGAAGAGTTTTCGCTTCTGCAGATTCCCTTCTTAACAGAGATGTTCTGTTGTTGTCGTGAATATTAATTGTGAAGGTGCTGCCAGCCGTTCTTCCTTTAGGCAACAAGCCAGCAGCTGTTCCCGTTCAGGCGATGACATTCTTCCTCATTCCAAGCAGTTTGGTACAAAGTACTATAGAGAAAACCAATGAAGAAGTGCGTATTGCTCTCCACTGCTCACTGTTTTCATAATGTCATCCGCGGTAGCTCTCCGGTAGCCGTCTAGCTGCTCCATTGGTTGTTCTATATGAGCTACATGCTCAGCCTCCATATACCCTTTGTGACTGATTAGCGCTAACCTATGACCAAAGGCAGGTCTAGTCAAGTTCCTTAAACTGACTCCACAACTCATCATCCCATCCGCAATATCAAAGGAAGCACGAAAGGACTTCTGCCGCATTTGTTCCCCGATGAACATAGTCTTCCGCCATGCCTCTCTTGACCTTGTCCTATAGGTGTTCATGCTCACAAACAACGCAACAGCAAGGGAGACTACCGAAAAGGGATTGAGGTTGACCCGGTATACGGAACTTCGATGCTTCGCTCAAAGACACATAGTACGCTCACACACATTGAGGTGTATGTGACTATCACCCCCCAGCTGTCAGAGCGTAGCGGTTTCCCCCTGTAATTGCGCTTTGGAATACAAGTAAAACGCAATTTCCTGATGCGAATAACATTTGAGGTGTTGCTCATGCTTCAAAGTCCGAATAGAAGGTGATGAAGATGACAAAGGCTAGAAATGAAGAACAACGAATGTAGATGTAAATAAAACAAAATGAAAAAATTAAGGAAACGCAAATTAATTAAAATCGCGTGTAAATTTCTGCGATCCGGCGCGAATTCGGCTCCAAAGCCATAGAAATACTTTAAACTAACGAGTGGGACGCTTAGGCCGTTTTTATTGTCATGTTCTGTGGGAATGCGCGGCCTCTGAGGGATATTGCAGAAGCAGCACAGTTGCTCTTGAGTTCTAGCCCTCGTCATCATCTTCGGTTCTTATTTTGCAGCACCTAAAATGTTATCCGCATAAAGAAATTGCGTTTTACTTGTATTCCAAAGCGCAATTACAGGACTTGGCAAAAAGCCAAGAGAGCCGCGCGCGACACGCGCCGCGCGGAACGCTGTTAGCATAAACGATGGGCGGAGTAGGAAGAAATTAGCGTGTTTCACGGTCCTGTATCTCCATTCCTGCGCATGTTAGGACGGGGAAACCGCTACGCTTCGACAGCTGGGGGGCTGATAGTCACATACACCCTCAATGTGTGTGAGCGTACATGTGTCTCTAAGCAGCTTCTAAAATACGAGTCGCCGTGCGTTAGCCAACGGCCTTAGTTGCTTCCCTAAACGTATTACAGAGAACTCCGTCGACAGTCTCCATCGTTGAACAATTTTCGGACCAATCCTGTTTAACAAAAGGATTCGAAGACTAAAACGTTTTACGCTAGATGATCAGCAGTGTACATCCTTCCGATTTGACGACTGTTTCTTCAACTCGCCTTTCACTTCCTCGCTGTTGGTCGAATAAGAAAAACTCTGGTACGTGTCTCTGGAACAGTGTGCAAGTATCCTTTTCACCTTGAGGCACTTTTTCTTCCCCTTACAAAGAGTGGTATCTTCGTCGAGCTCGTAAAAAGCAACAAGGTGCCCCTTGCTGCTGCTCGACGAAATGCCCTTCTTCCCTACCTCCTTGGAATGTTACAGTCTGATAATCTGGCAGATGAATCTGTAACATGTAAATCCGTATCCGACTTGATTGAAGATCGAATCCAAGGAGTCTGTGTACAGCGCCTGGCGACACACACACACATCTTGCGTTCACGAACTCGTCAATCTCCTTGGTCATTCCACCTTCAGCGTTGACTGCTCGCCGTGGCATGCGCAGAGCAGCTCGGCCACATACTTGTATTTAACGGCTTCAACCATTCCATAGACTTCTGATTCAAGCGAGCGCTATAACGAAGCGCCTTCTGCCGAATAAAGGTTCAAATTCTGCCGAATAATAAGTCAAAACACTCGAAGTTGGCTAGTGAGTGGGACGGTCCCTGTAGGGTTATAGAAACTAGCGATTGTTCCGCTTTAATCACTAAAACTGGTTGAAATGGAGCACCATGCAATTTAAATTCGATTTTTTGGTAAAGTGCCCAGATGAAATAAATGATGGACCTGTTAGAGTTAACACTAAAAGAAAGAAAGAAAGGAAGAAAACAGAATGAAAACGAACATAGTAGTGGAAATGCTTGAAATGTCGATGTAAATAGTTGTTTCGGAGTCGCCGACGATTATGAGGTGACGGAGACCGTGCATTTTCTACGTGTGAAGTTCGAGTGCGACGGGCAGCCGTTCCCAACGGTTCATGGAAGGCCACTATTTCACGTGCACTGCCCTTGTAGTGGGCGATTCTGCATCGGAGACCTCTACGCTCTCCCGCAACCTGCTCATGATGAAAGCGTTTCGTAACTCTTGGATGCAGTGCGGATTTTGACAATTTGGTGGACTCGGTTCAATCAGCCCCAAAGTCCAAAGTATAACAGATCGTAGAAAAGTCGTTTTTGGCTTGAGCCCTAAAGCCATTGGCTATGGAAACACGTTTTTCTGCCACCACTGCCTCCACGTCTCCATAATGGCTGGATTGGTACCGCCTGAAGCTGTGGTCCGGCATTCGCAACTGAATGGTGGCCGTGAGACGCCACCAGGGTGATTGAATACAGCTTGCACATCGCAGCAACTACAGTGCTCTTCTGCAGCGTGAGATCCAGCGAATAAACAAGCATCCGTGAGTTGTAGTAGTTATCCCGGAAGTCCTCCACGGCTAAAACACTGCCTGTCATCGAGGACGTTTTTACACGGTGTCAGGACTACTGACAATATTTTGACTGCTGATGATGTCGTTGTCCCTGTCCCTTTGTCCTCCCACAGAAAGAAACCGCTGCCGCCTATCCGCGAATACAGACTGTATGAATTTTCGGCTCAGCTGTTCGTCGCACATCTGCGTGGTGAACGGACCGAGATCCGTCAAAGAAGAAACTTGGGACCGTCTCAACGAAAAGTTGAGCAAAATCTCCAAGGATATCTGGACGCATTTTGTGCATATGGGGTTCAAATGCATGATTTGGTGCCAGCAGAAACAGGAGTCCTGATGTCCTCCATGGAGCGTTTAAAAGTCGGTTTCGTCTACGATAAAGGAAAGTGGTGACCGGCACCTAGCAATGGAGTTTCAAGATTTCCTCGAGCTCAATTTTAAGAGGTGGTGGAGCTGGAGGCGCTAAAAGTGTCTGCAGCAATGCAGCGGTCGACTGGAACTAAAATAAACTGAACCGTCGACGAAACGTAATCCCGAGGAGTCTTGCGTGCCGGCTTTGCGGGACGAACGGACATCTAAGCGTCACCTCAAAAGGGCAGAAAAAAAATCAAGGGCGTTTGAGCGTCCCACGCAAAAGCACTCACAACGTTTGAGCATGAAGGAGTGAGGTCTGGGAGCAGGTCTTTTCCTTGAGGGAGGCTTGTACCATTAATGTAGAAAAGCGGTCATCAATGTTCGCAAATCAATGGTGCCTGGGGTAGGGAACCCGATGGTTTGGGCGCGAAGCAAGGAAATGGGCACGAATGCGATGAGATAAAATGGGTAGACTTCACCGAAAGGAGGCCCAGTTAGATTTTTTTCATTATCTTTTTTTGGGGTTCGACCGCCCCTGCCGCTGCCTGCATCCCTGCCGGGAAATCGTCTGCTCCCCCGATTTTTTGATTCTCCTTTTCGCTGTTGCTTTTCTAACTGAATGAAACATTTTGTTGTTGTATTTTTTGTGCTAGCAAAAAACGCAGTTGTTTTACCCGTGTACTGAGTACACTCTAGACGGTCGAGCAGCTCATTCATTAGTTACTCAACTGAGATCGGGAGCCAGCGAGCAAGTATTTCGGAGAGTTGACCACAGGGGATTTATTCGGGAGCACTACAGGGGTT
>MU912284.1:0-33112 GCA_036418165.1 Cooperia oncophora
TGACCGTGCTCTTCGGATTCCATTTTCTATGAAGCGTTTAACTATATTCTGAACCACCCATAGAGTATAGTGAGGGTCTCAATGTTTGACGTGTTTTTGTACCTCTCTTGTGGAGTCTGGTAATGGCAGTTCGTTCAGAAGGCCGGGAGAAGGACCCACATCGTGCAGAGTCCCGCCGGTCTTCTCCTTCTTATTCTTCAGCGTCTGTCCCGCTCTGCGGGGTCCGCTCTCGTGATTTTGTTACGCCATTTATCCCGGTCGTATGCCCGATCGCCTGAGTAAGCACCAATTAACCTTAGATCAGCGCGCAGCGTGCGAAGCCAACGTTGCCTGGGGCGTACTTTAGGTCGTTTGCAGAGCACCTCGAGCCGGAGGCCAGTCTAACAAGCGTTGTCCGCCTTTGCGCGAGGTAGGTGGCAATACCATTGGAGACGAGAATCGAGTTTCTATCAACTATGGAACTACGCCGAATTTCTTGCGTATGTCGTCGTTGCAAATCCGACCATACGCGTGACATCGGCCGTCCAACGTAGCATTTTCATCTCCAGCGAACTAAGACGGGCATCGACTTCTTTGGTTGCAGGCCAGCACTCTGTCCCGCACAACGCTACTGGTCCGGCCACAGTTCTGAAAATCTTTGATCTGAGGCGCTCTCGTATTGTCTTGTTATAGAGAACTCCATTCGTCTAGCGCCGTTTCGCTCACGCTGCGCTCACACGAGAGTTCACCTCTGAGGTCAGACTATCAAATAGAACTTTTGATCCAAGATACAATACCGCCCCTTCTTCTTCTCCCTAGCGTCATTCCCGCGCCGTCGCAGGGTCCGCTGTACTTATTACACGTCGCCACTTGTTCCGATCCACTGCATCTTCTGCTGTGGCTTTCACTTCAGTGAGGTCCCTCTTGATGACGTCCCTCCATCTTTTCTTTGGGGTCTCGTGGTTGCTTGCCCTCTACCTCGAGTTCTAATGCCTTCCCTATTGGGTGGCCTTCAGGCCTCCTCAGTACATGCCCATACCATCGCAGTCGCTGCTCTCGTGCCTTCAGCTGGATCGAAGACGTCTGTGTGACCGCTCTGACGTCCTCGTTTCTGGCTCTGTCGAATCGTGTCCAGCCGGAGGCCCATTTCAGCATCCTCATTTCAGCTGAATGGAGCTGCCTTTCATGGTTCTTGCAGATAAGCCAGCACTCACTGCCGTAGAGCATTGTAGGCCTTACCACAGCCCGGTATACCTTGCCCTTGAGCGGTCTCGAGCACCGCCAGTCACACAGGATGCCAGTGGACTCCCTCCATTTCATCCAGGCTGCGTTGATTCGGGTCTTCACCGCCTGGTCCACGCTGTCATCAGCTGCTAGGTTGCTCCCCAGGTACTGGAAGTCCTCGACCCTTTCGATGCTCTCGCTATGGCGGTCTACGATGAGTTCGGCGCACTCTTCGGAGCTTAGGAACTTGGTTTTCTTCACGTTCAGCCGGAGTCCATTCTCAGCGAGCACATCCGGTCTCCGCTGCACCTTGTCCTGGAGTTCCTCCCTGCTGTCCGCTATCAGAGCGATGTCGTCAACGTAGAGGATGGTTTTCAGTGGTCCCTCTATGAGTTCTTTTGCCATGACGCTTAGAGTTCAGCAGAAGAGGAACGGGCCTGTGAAGGCTGACCTTGGATGTACCCCAACGAATGTTTACCTCCTTTGTCAAGCCGTGAGGGGTGTGTGCAGCTGCTTTAGTCCCATCGTACATGTCCTTCACTAGGGAGATGTGGTGTTCTCTGGGCGCTCTCCAGAGTACAGGCCGAGGCGGGCGGTCGAATGCCTTCTCAAGGTCCAGGAAGGCTGGGTAGCAGTGTCGCCGCTTCTCCCGGTACTTCTCCATCAGCTGTCTGGCGATGAAGATGGCGTCAGTGGTGAACTTCTCGGACATGAAGCCGAACTGTTCCTGCGAGATAGGGACAAGCTCCCTCAGCCCTGTGTTGACCAGAAGTTCGCACAGCTTCATGGTAAGGGGAGTCAACTTGATCCCGCGGTAGTTGGAGCATTCCGTCGCGTCCCGTTTCTGTTTGAAGATGGGAACGATTGTGCTGCTCCTCCACGCATCTGGCATCCTTCCTTCAGCTGTAACGTTGTTTAGGAGGTATGTGAGCCAACTCACCCCAAGCTCTCCCAGGGCCTTCCATGCCTCTATCGGTACCCCGTCTGGACCCACTGCTTTCCCAGGTTTCATTCTCCTTAGCTCACGGTGGACTTCATCCTCTGTCCAGGAAGTGATGGGACTGCCTCGCCTCTATCTGTGGAATCCTACCGAGGGAATTCTTCGTTCAGAAGTCCCTCGAGGTATTTTTCCCACCTCTTCCTGATTTCGGCTGGTTTCCTGAGGATGGCCCCTTTGCTGCTCTTCACAGTCTTTACGGCCTTGATATCGTGAGCAGCGCGATGCCGAGCTTTAGACAGGCGGAAGACGAACTTGTCCCCTTCTCGGCCTTCCAACTTGTCGTACAGGGAGTCCATTTCCGTATTCTTGGCCTCAGCAACGGCTGCCTTGATGTGTCGCTTGCAGCTTTTGTAGGCAGCGTAGTATTCTGGGCTCCGCATCTTTTGCCAGCGTTTGTATGCTTCCTTCTTTTGCTTGACGATCCTCTGGACTTCCTCGTTCTAGGACCAGGCCGCCTTGTCTCCTCTGATACCACCTCGCGTCTCTCCCAGGACCTCCCTAGCACACTGTAGGATGACCTGCATAGGCACAGGTATCCTGGACTGGCCCATGTGGGTCTGGGAACCCCGCCTCCAGTATTCTTCGGCCAAGGCTTTTCCGCTTCGGAGCAACCGGATTGTGGTGCGTACACGGTCAGTACTGTCCAGTACCCTTCGTGTCTATTCTCACTCCCATGATCCGGTCACTAATCCTGTTCACAGCGGAAAGCTGTCCTTGAGGGATTCTGCCACCGTTATGGCCACGCCATTCCGTTTGGTGTCTGGTGTCCATTGTAGAAGAGTTTAACACTATCTCCGATCACGCGGGACTTCGCACCCTTCCATCGCGTTTCCTGCAGGCATAGGACTTGGATACTCCTGCGTCTCATGAGGTCGGCAACCTCACGAGACTTCCCGGTAAGCTACCCCACGTCCAGGGTCACTATTCGAACTAGCTTCTTTGGCCGAGGTCGTTCACCCCTCGATAGCCCTCGCATACTGACCACAGAACTCGGGCGAGGGTTTTGCGCGCCACTTCCGGGTGACTTCCTAGCTTTTACACTGATTCTATTGCGACTTGTCATGTTTTTTGTGACGGGTTCCTCAATCAGCAGGCCTGCCAACCTGAGCCTAACGCCGGTATCGCCCCCATTTTTGCAATTTTTGCAGGGCAGGTTTGTGCCTTGGCAGGGATCGAACTCGTGGCTCAGAGTGAGATTATGAGTCTACACTCTTAACCACTCGGCTATCCCTGCCTTGACTGGCCCCTGTCACTCATTGTATATTATAGTCACTGCAGCAGTATTGCCGTTTGCTTGCCTCAGTAGCTAAAATGCGGATTGGCGACCTCAGTGACTAAAAGGCGGATTGGCGACTCGCTAAACGCTGCTGCATTTACACGCCAATTATCCGAAGCGAACAGATTGTGGAGCCGGCTGTGCTCTTTATGTTTTTGTTCTGCAGAATCTGTCAGTCATCGACGCGAATGAGGTGCCCCCCTTCTTCAAACTTCTGCCAGCTGCTTTCGAATCCTCAAAGTTTTTACGAATGAGTTCTTTTCGACCGATCTCATTTCGTTTTCGGTCATCGATTTCACTGGTCGCTTCTCGGTACAAAACTAAGCAAACCAATTGTAAGCTGATGTTCGTGTGCTCAGGCGCTGTCGAGAGCAGTATAAGCACCATGTCCAACCCTTTAAAACAACAAGTTGCAAAAGATTTTCTATTGAGCTGCAGCTTTCTGACGCACAGGCAGAGGGATGTTTTCGTGTTGGTTGAAACTTCCTACTGTCGCATCCATTGCAACAACGTAAGATCTCACGGTTGACCGTGATGACTTGCTACCATGTCTGTCGAGGTGCTATGCAGCCATTTCGTGGTCACCTGCGCCAGGGCGATTGTTCTGTCTAGCACAAACTCTCAAGTCCAACGAAAGAAATCTCTCTCACCCCAGTTTCACCTCCTTCTTCATCTTCGTCCTTCTTTCCGCAGACCGTTAGCAAAACCAGAAAGCATGCCCAATTCAGAATAATGTAGAGCCATATTTCCAGCATTGCCCTGCAAAGTGTATTGAAAAATTCCGTTGCCGGGTGAGAAACCGTTCGATATTACCGAACGAGCCGTTGCCGCTGAGGATTAAATGCAAATGAACTTCACTGCGCATAGATACAGATGAATGGATAATAGTTGAAGATATATCACATAGATACTGATAAGAATTGGGAATGAATAGGACTTGTCAATGACGTCTCGAACTAAGGGAATCCTTCCTATGCCTGAATACGGGCAGAATTGGCGACTTGTGACACATTCCCCTTATGTCTCCACTCCGACTTTTACAAAACTTAACGGGTATCGCAAAGATTAAAAAAATCGGCCCTACTGTCTTATTCGCCGGGGATTTGATTTGATGAGGCGTGTCCGCGCGGCTGAATCTGGCACGCGGCCGAGCCGCCAGTTGTTAAGGACTAAGTGACAGCTGGGTAAAAACCAATGATACGAACTACATGACGCAGTCCCGCCGCTCGTCGAAAGAAAAAAAAGGGTTGGCGCCGCACCAAGTGCAGCCGCGCCGACTTTATTTTCGTACAAGTCATAGTTCAGAAAAGAGCGGCTTCAATTCATGATTCATTCTCCGCAATTCATAATGACCGTTCTCCATTGAGTACGTGGTAAATGAATACCCTCATAGAAGTGTTAGAAAAGGGCAAAAATGGAGATCCTCTCGAAAGTGACATTTCCCAGTTCCAAATCATCTTCACAACCTAATGTCAAACCCTTTTTTGCCCACTTTCGACATGCTATCCGCTCACCTGAGACTCGTGCTCCAAATCAACCTCAATCTTTTGATTGGATATTTGATTGATTCTGAGTAAATACTATGGAGGCATGTTTACGCTTTCAGCACCTTCAGTGTCGAGACCCTCCCCGCGGTGAAAATCCATACCGTGCATAGATAATTTGACAAGGGGAGAGACCGAAAAAACTTTGCTCATAACGAGCAATAAACTTTAAGCCGCACAAGGTGACAGGTTATCATGTATGGAGCACGTTTAGTGAAATATTTTGAAGACGATTCCCTTTTCTTCGGTGACAGATCCATTTCATGCTCTGTCTCAACCGTCTTGAAAAGGTGGAGCCATCTCCGCAATCGTCGACGAGCCCATTGCGGATTGCGAAAGCCTGAAGTATAATGTCAGCTCGGAACGACGTACTACACGACTCCATGTTCCCCTTGATGAAGGAGTGGTCATGTCTATAACATCACCCTTGGAGTACACACGAGCGTTCAATGATTCAAGGAGACATGTTCATGGAACTCCGAAGTTGTGCTGCGAAAACAGTATACATACCAGTCGCCTCGTCGGCTGACGCCAGCGCGGCTCCTTCTGATACGGCCTGGCTGCGCCGGGCGTACTTTCTTTCCCATATTTCTAGACTCAACTGACATCCGCCTTTTGTTTTGCACTCCACTTTTTTCCGGTGTCTGAATACTCTTGAAATATTTTACAGATTCTTCGTCTTACCCCGCCCACCTCAGAGCAGACCCCGCCCACAATTTTTTTGGCCCACAATCTTCACCGGCGACCTCTGCTGACCTTAGTCCACTTTGTTCCGGTGTCTGAAGTGTTCTGGAACCATTCTACAGAATTTTCGTCTGGCTTCGCCCACCTCGAAACGGGTTTCGCCCCCAATTTCGTGCCCCACAATCCTCACTGGCGACTCTCTGCTGACTTTTATCCACTTTTTTCTGGTCTTCGGAAAGCTCTGGGACCGTTTCTGCAGATCTTTTGTCTGACTCCGCCCACCTTGAAGCAGGCCCCGCACCAATTTTTCGTGCCCAAACAATTCCTCACCTGGCGACCCTCTGCTGACTTTTATCACTTCTTTTTCTGCGTCTTCGGAGTGTCCTCGTGCGCGACGTTTTTTCTGCCCATGATTTTTGGTTCTGACTCCGCCCACCTGAAGCAGGTCCCGCGCGCAAGTGTCGCTGACCCAACAGTCCTTCAACGAGCGCGACCTTCTCGTGACCTTAATCCACGTTTTTTTCCGGCCTTGAAGTGTGCTGGACAGGAATTTTGTTCTGAATCCGCCCACCTCGGACTGGCCCGCCCACAATAGTGTATACCCACATTCTCAATCGCGACCCTCTGCTCGACTTAACCACTTTTTTCCCGTGTCTTGCGAGTGTTCTGGAATCTATTTTACCAGTTTTTATCGTCTGGGACTCGCCCAAACCGGAGCGCGGCCCGGCCACAGTGTTGTGGCCCCACCAGTCCTCACAGCCGGACCCTTGCCGACCTTGATGACACGTTTTTTCCGCCCCCGGTCTTTGCAATGCTCTGAACCGCAGCTACAAACTTGTAAAATAGTACCCTGCGATTTGAGGCAAAGCTCCGCGCGACTTGCGGCGCGGGTCTCAATACACTTTGGACCGTGCCCTGTATGTCGCCGGAGTATTTACATTCTTACACTGAGTTTTTTGCGACTTCCAAACACTCTCGCCGAGCCGGCGAATTACTGAATTTGACGAGAAGCAGCCCCACCTTGAGTACGCCCCCGAAATTAATAAGGGTGTGAACTCCCACTGCCACAGTTAGTCTTGGCAACTCCCGTTACTAACTCTAGTTTCCCTTTTTCCCCATCTTTAGCTGGCTCCGCAGAAGCCGAATTGGGAACATTTTTCTGCGGCAACCCCAAAACTTTCGGCGAGTGCCCGCCAAGCTGTGGGCTGGGGCTTCCCATAGAAACGTGCTTTTTATTTCTTGTCCCATCGCCCCTACCTATCCCACCTTGAGGTGAAACTCTCCCAACTCTCTTCAGGTGCGAACCGAATTTTCCAGACAGACCAACTTACTAACTCACAAACCCACAAACAAACAGACAAAGCGAATTATATATATGGGGTGATGCTTCTTTTGGAACAGTCGATCCTGCGAATGCCCTCGAAGGTAATGGGCACATTGCTGGAGGTGGATGGCTGGGCCAACGTCATGGGTGAAAGTGCTGCGAGAGGATGTTTCTCCACACTCCACCCATAACGTTGGCGATAACCACCCGCCCGCAGCAATCCTACCCACTGCTTTTGAATGTTGACCTTCTCGGAAATCGCTGCAGTTCAATTACAGCTTGATTTGATTTTTACAGAAAATTGATTCGTGAAGCATCGAGGCATTTGGGGCTTGAATATTGAAGAAAAGATTGCTGCTGGATAGAATTGTCGCGAAACTTGCAGGAACTCGCTATAGGACATCTACAAGCTTGCAATTAAATGTACAGTGATTGCAATATACTGAATACTGGAGTTAGAGCTCAGGAGCTATCACCTCTTGAAGAGTGAGGAATCGATACACACGTTCTCAACAGGTTCCCTGCCTAGAGAAAAGGGACCGGCAGAAGCTATCAGTCATACCACGGATCTGATAGATGCTACAGACTTATACACACTATCTTTTCTCGAAGTTAATCTCTAAACAGGTACCATCTGCTTCCTTCACAGATGTTACCCTTTTCAACAAGAGGTTTCCCAGGGATATGCTCATAAGCTAATCGGTTCCCTTTGCACCTTCTTCCTACTGCGTCTTCCTTTATGAATTCTTAATATCACGTCCTTGACAACCCTTCAGCTCGCGCAGCTGGTTTTCTTCAAAGATCATGCTTCCAGCTCAACACTTTTTATACAACCCTGGATTATTAGGTCAGTTTCGAAATGTTTTCAAACCCAGCGTTCAAAATGGAGGATTTTTCCGGTAGTAATGCCCCAATCACCACTTGCAATGAAACAAGCGTAATGAACAATGAAATGCTGCTTTCTCAATAAAGGAAGTGACACAACAGCGATTTCTGCATTTTGCCGTTTTTCCGCACATTTTTGCACTATTCTTAAATTCTCAACCGTACCGCATTGAGTGTTACATGTGAAATATTTGAAGCGAAAATATGCTGAAAGCAGGGGAGGACTCAGCTTTCGTGCTGCTTTGGGTTTGAAACTTTTTATCTCTACTTCTGCTCACGTGGGACCAGATGTCCCTGGTTCTTCGTTGAATCTCGCTCTCGAATTAATTGTCAGTTTCGACTATTCCTTTTCTCGAGTTCTCGCAAGTTCTCTTTCCCCGATTATGATGGTCATACAACTGGGTGACATTTCTTGAAGTATTTGTTTTTTATCCAAACACCTTTCTACGATTTGGGTTAAGAATTTCCCATGTACGTCGAGAAAGGTTTGATCAGAGCCTAGGTTCTCCACCCCAGTGTACAGTAGTTAGCAGAATTACTGGCCTCAATACCGGACCCGGAAGGCGATTTCATTTCAGCACTGCTCCTGCAAGGAAACGTTGCTTTGGAACAATCGGAAGTGCTGACGACGCTCTTTGCAAACTACCGTCCAGACATTCGTCCAAAACTGCGACCTGACTACATCACCAATGTTACCGTACACGTACTGATGTTTTCTCTACTATCTATCGTGAGTTCTTTCAAGGTGACGTTGACACATTTTTCCTGACAATTATATTTCTTGAAGCTTTATTCATACTGGAGTGTGCAATAGGCAGCCAATCCCAAGAAAAGCTTTACGCTCATAACCCCTTACAAATGTTAAATCCATAACTTGAAACCTCAGGCTCACGAGCAGTGTAGCGGAATATGAACTTGTATTTTTCACCATCTTATCAGTGAAAAAAAACCCAACAATTAGCTGTTGTGGGCGCCCTAGATGAATCTCAACTGACAAGGAAAGGATGGTTGGTCGAAGTGGCCATTCGAAATGAGACGTATACTGCCCGATGGGCCCTTGGACGCTGATTACAAATCTGCCCTCCATATCTGCTAAGCGACTTCCTGGACAAAGTTATGCAGGATTTTTGACCAGGTCACACCCATTTCCAGCATGTATATGAGGTGCTCCAAATTGCCCAAATTGGCTGGAATCTGAAACTAGAGGTGCTTCAGTGCCCTGAATTCATACCTGAAGTCATATTCGTGAAAACGTCTTGTACGCATTCTGGAGGGGCAGGGTGTCGCAGGAACTGCAACGTCCTGGCAACGGTTTTTACGCCGAACGAGTGTGTATTCGTGCTCTGGGGCTCAAATTAGCCCTAGAGACAAGTTTTCAACCAAATATTGAGATTTCAGACCTGTTTCGATACGTGGGGTAACCATAGCGCAGCAATTCCTGAAGGTTCTGGCACTTATCGCGATTCAATATCTCTGTCAGCAGTAGAGGTTCGCCTCGCTAAATTCTAGTCCATTGTTGGTCTTACTGACGGTTATGATAACAACCACACACATCCACTTTTGCTTCCCGATGCCAGTCTGGAACCAGTTTGGCCTCACAACACGACGGACGAATAATGCGCGCCGAAACAACACTCAGCAAGTTCCCACTGGAGTGTTAGAATGGCTCTATCCATTAGAAATCAAATTTTTGGTAGAATAGGTTTCTAGCCTGGCAGAAGTTCTTTCCGGAAGTGCAGGAGGCATTTTTTGAGAAAATGCAGAAATGCGCGACACTGGAGGGATTCGAACCTCTCACTCGCATGCGTTGCGCGCAGCACACTACCCACTAGCCACCATGCATTTGTGTGAGCCGACACATCTCATTGTGTTTACAAAGCTCAATTAAGCTCCGATACAACAACCCCTGCATATCTCTTCTCAGAGAATCGTTAGCAGATATGGAAAGCAGATTTGAAGTCAACGCGTCGAAGGACGGCCATCAAAGTAGTGATAGATCTTGTCTTAAATGAAACTTCGACCAACATCCCTTTCCTTGTGAAGTTCTCTTACTCACAAAAACGGCCCTTACAATGTACACCAGTCGGTCACCGTCTGCCGCCGGAGTGCTCCCTCCACTTTAACATCCCTAGTCACGCCGGCTTCGCCGCCGGCCGGCTTCGACCAGGCAGGACATAGAGTGAGGCAGTCTCGTAAATGCCGCCATACCGTCAACATGCATCTTTCCAGTTAAAGATGTAGAAAAAATAAGCTGAAAATTAGCTCGAGCAATGGTAAAATTGAATCAGGCTAGAGGATTCATGCGAACATACAGCGCGTTTATTACTTCTGAACATTTAGTGACATCAAAGAAAGACAATACAGTGCGAATATAGATACTTGACAGTGAATCCGATAAGAGTGGCTAAGAATGTGACGAAAATGAAAATCTTCATAAATTTAATTAACTGTATGATTACTTACCAGTCTTCCAAAAAACTTTGGAATTTGTATTCGAAAGCTCTTAACACCTTGAACACGATGACTGCAATGCGTCTTATCATCGGTCCCATCAGCTGTTGGCTTTATTGGACACCCACCGTTCTGACCTTATCTTCACACCCTATATCACCTGCTGAACCAACGCTGACTCTGTACCCACGATACGAAACAGTGGACCTTATCTTTCTGGGCCCACTTATCTTTTATGATGATTCGGCAATGTTGTTTGTCACCAAGCCTTAGGTTCCTTTCTTAAACCCTACATCTATCTTGGAACCAACCTCCTACTGTGCTGTGGCCGCGTGATGGACTCATGGGACATACCCTTCTAACCCTCGAATCTTATCAGCAGCCTGACAAATCTTGTCGTTCACGGCAATAGTTCTTTCCCTTACCGCTAGATCATATGTTGGAATCGCCTGCTGATGCTGGGGTCCTGCATTACGAAAATGATGGAGAAGTGACCATTTTGAGCCTCTTCGATCAGCCTATCAACTGATATCACTCCCGTCACCACACAAATCAAGTGTTCCTGTCACACCCTTACCGTCACTTTCTTGGACCAATATCTCGCCCTGACTACTAGCGAATGGCGCTATCGACTTCCGTGTCAAAGAGATCAGACGGCCACAAGGCACGGACACAGCCGATTATATATTGGTAGAATTGTTTAACCGTTTTTCATGTAACCTGAAATCTATCATTTTATACATTACTTTCTCGCAGTTAGATACCACATCTCGTATCCTCACACGAAAATTCCGCACCTGTTTAAGCGAGGCTTTAATAGCCTCCTACCGCTTGATGCGTTCTCCACCGATGTAAGTTCTTTTTCCTGGAATTGCGTCCCGCATTCGGGCCAGTTTACGATTAGAACGTCCTGTCTCAGACTGTTGATGAAAGATTAGTAATAGTGATATAAGCCGTTATGTTATGTTCATGGAAAACTGAGTAAAAACTGCCATGGCTTTCGGGAATCCAGTTGCTTTAGACGGCCGTACATCGATTTGATAGCGATAGGAAGCATAGGAGTGCTTGTGATAGACTTACTGAGAACAGCTGATACCTGGACCACATCAATACGCAATTGTGCAGGTATAGCGGTGTTGCGGATTCGCGATGAATCGCTTTGCAAACTTATGAGTTGGCTGTCACTTATCGTCACCTGTCAGTGGCGTTTCCGCCCCCCCCCCTATACCACTTCTTTGGAACCGAGATCCCATCAGAAACTGCAAGCCTGCCCTACAAAGTTGTGAGCCCTCCGCATTTAGCGCCTTATCGAGTCTTAGGCTTCTGACATACCAATATGTCACTTCCTTCTCAAATTACACATTTTGCAAATCACGGTCTCGCAGACGCTGCAACCTGCGCTAAGAATTCGGTGACACCCACTTCTAAAGTCCCTTATCGGATCTTGTCAGTTGTTTTCAGCTTCTGTCAGCCACCACCCTACCGTGTATATCACTTCATGAAATCACGGTCTCGCAGCTGCTGCAACCTGCGCTATGATTTGATGACTCTCAGCGTCTAAGGTCCCTTATCGAATCCTGTCAGGTGTTGTCACGTCCTGTCACACACCAAAGATGTTCTCTTCCTACCATGCATATCACTTCTTGAAATCACGGTCCCACAGCTGCTGCAACCTGCGCTACTAATTCGATGACTCTCAGCGTCTAAGGCCCCTTATCGAATCTAATCAGGTGTTATCGCCTTCTGCCTCCCACCAAAAGTGTCCCCGTCCTGCTGTGAATGTCACTTCTTGGAGCTGTCATCCTATCTTTTCTGCGACGCTCGCTATGAATTTTGTGACAGAGACACAGACGCACACACAGACACCACACGGACATAGCCGATTATATATAGTGGGATTGATGTACGTGTACAATTGGTAGCTCGCTGCGCTGATCCTGGTCCTTGAAACTGATCGGGTACTATTTTCGCCAACAGGGATGGCCTTTTGACAATGATACAACTGCTCGCGGCTATGTGTCCGCTCAAGATGAAACTGGTAGCTTTTGGTATCAGTGCATCATGTCGTTAGTATTAGTTGGATATGAACATTGAAAGTGCCTCCCCCCATATTCCCTTCACCGTCTAAGGAAATAGCGCAATAAATCGTTGCACAGTTGTTGCTGGAACCATTGATTCAGGAGAATCTACTATTCCAGAACGAGCAAACGCAGACAATCCGGTTCACGATGGATCTGTCGTCTCAATGGATCGATCCCTTACTGAAGTGGGACCCATCTCTGGCAAATTTCACATCACTCAAAGTACCCGAACAAAGTGTTTGGACACCGGACATCACTCTCTTTGCAGCGTATGATTTCCTAGGTCATTTCAAATTCTCCACTATTATTCATTTTTTTTATAGAACATCCAACGAAGACCTCATTGAGTACGAGCGACGCATGGTGGTATTAAAGCATGACGGTTCTATTCTGCAATCCAATCCACAAGTACCGTATCCAATTTCACTATTTCACCAGAAATTTCTAATTAATTAATCAAAAACTCCTGGCTCGCAACCGTTCCCATACTAGGAACTTTCTATAAGTGGAGTCTTATTCCCCCATTTTTCCTGTTCCCTGAAAATCCATTTGCGTCTAACATATCTGACATCAGCTCTCCGTGATATCGGTATCAGAATCAATTGGGCTGGATAATCTTTACCCTTACCCCGAGGTTGTGCATAAATTATGTTTGAAGTGAAACCTTGTATCTGTTATCCGTGCTCGTCTTTCGGTTGGCCCGCTTGGCTAGCGCCATTGCTGAGGGCAGCTCGCTTCAGGTTCTGGTGAAATGGGCTTACCTTCAATGTTTCGGGTCCGGCTATATGGCCGATTTCACCAGCTGCCATCTCTAAGAAGAAGCGGGCGGCATTTTGAATGGTATTCAATCAAGGATATGTCCTGCAGGGAACAGTCGATGTTCTACGGGACCACTTCTTCCACAGAAGAAAACCGCAAACGTCTTTGCAGAGGATGTATTAGGTTGTCCAGAAAGTTCTCAGCGTTTTGTATGTTTCACTTTGAACAACCATAACTTTCTTAATACTCATCAAATTCAATCGAAATGAGCACCGCTCGAATCAGCATACTTTTGCCAATGTGACATCAGGCGACAATTCCCATCAAAGAAAAAACTGGGTGGTCGTGAATCCACGAAATCCACGAAGGCTTTTTGACCTGGTCCTGACTGATGAAGAATTTTCCAGCGAGGAACTTCTGAAAATGTTTGGAAAGGTGATGCTCGGTTGGTGAAAGGTCTGGAGAATATGGCGACGAGACGGGGTGGTCTCGTTGTAGTTGCGATGGAACATAATGTAGTTGAACGGGGTGGTCTCCAGGTAGTCCGAGACGGGGTGGTCTCGGTGGTGGACATGGTAGAATGCTGGCTTAATCTAGGCGTGCCCCTCAATACAGGAGAGGTCACGCATCGAGTATCTAACTATTTACCTATGGGTCATAATCACATGTCTCAAGTTTGCCTATGGCCTACACGTATCAATCAGGTAGTCGTAAAAGGATGCACCGGTAGGTTCTGGTGACAATCCAGAACAGGTGAGGTAGAACTTCAACCCCCAATTCGTTCAATTTATGGGTAGTGATTTGCGAAACGTGTGGGTGGGCGTTGTCATGCAAAAGAAACGGACCCTTTCTGACAAGTGCTGGCTGCAGCTGACGCAATTTTCGGTACATTTCGTCGATTTCTTCACCGTCTCTGCTGTGATGGTTTGGCCTGGTGACGAAACGTTGTAGTGGATCACACCAGCCGATGACCACCACACTGTAACCATAATCTTTTTTTCGTGAGGATTCGGCTTTGGAAATTGCTCGATGGTTCGTCGGCATCCAACCACTGTCGGGAACGTCTCCTGTTATCATACATGATCTCCTTTTCATCACAGGTGACAATTCGGTCCAAAAATGGGTCGTTTCTGCTGCGCAAAAGCGATGCAGAAGGAACCTTGAGACGTGCCAATTTCTGCCCGTCACTCAAATTGTGGGGCACTCACTTGTCGAGTTTTTTCACCTTCCCAATGCGTTCCGGACCATCTGCAACAGTGGATTTGCCATCGCCTAGCTCTTCTGCTATCTCTCGAACTGTTTGGGACGGGTCAGCCTCCAGAAAGTCCTTCAAATCCTCGTCAGGTACTTGATTGGTGTGGGCTAGAAAGGTCCGATATCAGATGCCCATCCCCTGCACCCCATCCACTCCTAGTAAACTTTATCATAATAAAGTATCAAGAATTGAATTGCCACCCATCTGGCATTTCAAATACCCAGTCATACTCATGTTCGATGCTTGCATTGTGAAGATTACTTCTATTCTAAAAATTACTTTAGACACTTACAGGTTGTCACACATCCTTGTCAAATTGACGTGGTTGACTTTCCTTATGATACCCAAACATGCCGGCTAGATCTTGGTTCCTGGCAATACGACACGACTTATATGCGGATCGAAACGCCTTATGAAAACTACGAACCTTCAGACGAGTTCACGGTAAGTCTTTTTTCGGATATCCTGACATGCTTCAAGGCTCATTCAGTGTAGCTAGGGCCCTGTGTAAGGCATGAGGCACGATCATTCAGTAACTAGTCAAAATGGTAGAAGGGATGCTAAGTAACTGGAGAAGGACGAGGGACGAACAGAAACGAGTTTGCATCTAAAGACACATGGTACGCTCATACACATTGAGGGTGTATGAGACTATCAGCCCCCCAGATGTCGATGTGTCGTGGTCCCCCCGCCCAAAACATGCCCAGGAATGGAGATACAGGGCCGTGAAACACGCTAATTCCTCCATGCTCCGCCCACTGCCTTTTTACGGCGCAGATTCCCGCCGTTCATAACATCCGTCGTAAACGCGCCTGTCGCGTGCGGCTCCTTGGCACTTTGCCAAGTCCTTTAATTGCGCTCTCAAATACAAGGAAAACGCAATTTCCTGATGCGGATAAACACTGGAAGTGCTGCAAAATAAGAACAGAAGATGATGGCGAGGGTCAGAACTTAAAAGCAACTGTGCCACTTCTGCAACATCCCTCGGAGGCCACGTATTTCCACGAAACATGAGAACAAAACGGCATACTCCTTAGTTTAATACAAACAAGACGCAAATTCCTGATGCGAATGAAATTTTAGGTATTGCTCATGCCTTCAAAATCCATGTACAAGGAGATGAAGATGACACAGGCTAGAAATGAAGCACAGCGATGTAAATGTAAACAAAACAAAAATGAAAAAAATCAAGGGAAGGCAAATTAGATGAACTGGCCTGTAAATTTCTACGATCCGGCGCCCATGCCATAGAAATACTTAGAGCAAACGAGTGGGACGCTTGGGCTGTTTTTATTTTCATGCTTTGCGGGAATGCGCGGCCCTTGATGGATACTGCAGATGCAGCCGAGTTGCTCTTGAGTTCTGCCCCTTGTCATCATCTTCTGCTCTTATTTTGTAGCACCTCCAATGTTATCCGCATCAGGAAATTGCGTTCAACTTGTATTTGAGAGCGCAATTAAAGGACTTGGCAAAGTGCCAAGGAGCCGCACGCGACAGGCGCGCTTACGACGGATGTTATGAACGGCGGGAATCTGCGCCGTAAAAAGGCAGTGGGCGAAGCATGGAAGAATTAGCGTGTTTCACGGCCCTGTATCTCCATTCCTGGCCATGTTTGGGCGGGGGGACCACGACACATCGACATCTGGGGGGCTGATAGTCTCATACACCCTCAATATGTATGAGCGTACCATGTGTCTTTAACTAACTTAACTAACATAAAAAAATAAGTGCGATGGGACGGTCATATCTTTCGCGATTGCGAGGAGAGGCCCCACGACTTCCCTGCTGTTCGTCGACACCGTAAGGAGCCTAATAAATACCACTTTTGCCCTTTCTTGGATTTTCCTTTTCCCATTAGCATCAGGTAAAGCCTTGAAGAAACGTTTCGCGGTAAACTAAGGCTAGAACCTCATAAACGTGCATGATGATCAAGCAGGCAACAGTAGAGGATATGCTGCTTTTAAAAGTTGAAAATCAGCAAGCAGAACGCACGGCGCCTATGTGTTAGACCCACTGGCGCCTGATAGGCCCATGCCGACCTCCTGTGACCGTGTCGTTGTGACATTGCCACTGCGCCCTCTCGTTCGTCATTTTCTGGCCTCTCTCGTCTCTTATCAGTGTATCGCCGCCTTTCGCAATTCACAATTGATCTTGACCACCTTACGCTCGTCCGGTGATGACCAATTGCAAAAGAGAGGGTCTTATTCCGGGCGCTTTTGGTTCCTTCTCTTCAATAAGTCAACAGTCACAGGGCAATTCTACTTTTAAACTGTATTGCCTATGAAGTGTGGTCGCGAGAATTGCCTTTGAATACTGCTGAACCTCTGATCCGCTGTTGAGAACTGTGCCACCGCAATCACTCCACACTGGATTTCGGTGCTGAATCTCCATTATAGGCGCTGATTGTTGAGGCTTTATGATAACTAAAGCTGGGTGAGTTTTTGGTTCCCTAAACTGAATCCGTAACCCTTTACCCCTGCAACGGTAGGCGAGGACCTCACAATGGACCTAGGAGCCGAATCAAGCGCTCATTTTTGGAGGATAACTCAATGTTCATAGATACGTCGCATAAGGAACATCGGTAGTCCACTGCCAAAGAAAAGACTGATCTTCTTGCAAGGAAATTTGTGACATTGGAACTACTGGAATACTAATAGTGACTCACTGATTCGAATGTTCCTAATGGGTTATGCCTCGTTTTTTTTTCTCTTCACCGCTTCGTCAAACTTGGTGGTTCAGGGCAATAACGAATGGAAATTACTTTCTCTATCATCCGAACTTACTCTCGACACTACCTACGAGGAAGGTGACTTCCAGGTGGTAAGTTGAAGATTAACTGCTTTGATTATTGCAGCGGATTGCTCCACGTTTTGGAACACTCAGTGGGTGTAAGGTATCGAGCATTAATTCACCACAATGGGTAAAAAACTAGGGGTCGCACTAAGAAGGGGAATATTTCAAGCTGTGGAACACTTTTTCGAGGAGATGCTCGTATATTGTAGGGGTTTATGCATGAGCCTTGAAAAAAAAAGGTAGAGAGCTAGGCTGCCCAATTTGACTTTTTGCAAAATCTTCAGATATTTTTTGAAATTTTGCAATTGGACTGCTAGATGAATTGGACTGCTAGCCTTGACCACTGTGAGAACGCCCGCCCACTTTTGAAAATGGTGCAACTCGGCGGGTAGAGTCTCAGCTTGCATTTAGGGTCTCGCTCATCACTCGAAACTTTGTATGAATTGATNTCCCCAGTTTCGATCCACTGAGATTTTGTTTGTGGGTGCACTTTCCTGTTACCTCTTACGACACTCAAGCAGTACACTCTTTACGCTAGCTCTTTGGAGAGCCCCATCAAAATGGTAACAAAATACTTCTACGATCGCAAGAACGTGAAATTATCGTAAAATGAACCCTGAACCATCTTGCTGTGATTTTTTTTTCTTGCGTTGGGACCATTTTCTATCCGAAGTGATGGAAACAAACTACAACTTCCCGCTTTTCTGAAATTTTTTTCCAGTTGGTGTTTTCGGTTCGGTTGCGCCGAAACTCGCAGTTCTATTCGATGGCAATCGTCATTCCAACGTGTGTGTGCACATTTCTCTGTATCAATGGTCTCTTCTTGCCTTCCGAAACGAGCGGTCTGAACATCGAGAAGGTTATCTAGCACTGTACCTACTTGTTATTGCCTACTTAATTCAACTAGTGATTTTGCGGTGAAGTGAGGTGAAACCGCACAAAACAAATCAGAGGGAAGGCACAAGTAGCAGTACAGTAATCTTGTGCTATCCGGAATGCAATAGGTCGCACTAATTCGCAACTTTTCAGCAATTGCTTGTTCAGATGTTGTTAAGCTACTTTCAATTCAGGTATCTCTGGGCGTTTGCACATTACTGGCCATGTCTCTCATCTTGGAATCTGTTACCGCCACTATGCCAAGATCACAGAAACTGCCTCTCCTAGGTGAGCATCGGAATACGTTTTGAAAGACGGTGAAAGAAAATATTCAGTGACTATGCGATGAAGTACTACTCTAAGGATGCTATTGCTTGAGAAACTGGAGCTGAAGTCACGAATTTCCATCCGTTTCCATGTTTACCACGTTACTGAGAAGTGGACCTTGCCGAAGAATGCGATGTGATGAAAGCCCTATCTGGGGGCAATATAGAAGCATTGTCCCTCTTTTCGGACATCCTCGTGTGCGGATGGTGCAAGGCGCTCATTGAATTGTCTACTGATCACCATATGGAATCCCGATCATGCCTACTTACCATTAGCATCTATATGGGTACGAACTATAACAGGCTACTCAGAAACGGTCTCAATTATAATACATATACCAGTCGGATCGCGAGCTGTCTTCCTTCTCTTCAGCTGGCCTGGGTTCGCCAGGTGCACTTTATAATGGGAAGGAACTTTTTCATTCTCACAGCTGCTCATGTTGCGCTGTGTCAATCGAGTAGTAACAGAGTAACACAGCGGTTTCTGCATCCCTGTGTCCATGCTCATAGTTGCAGGAGGAGAGTGGTTTCGCCATAACGCTTATGCTATACAAACTATGATATAGACAGAAAGTACCGCCAGACAATACATCGCAATGTGAAAGGCTCAGTAGATGAACGAATTCCGTTTCCATTACCTCCATCAAGATGCCCATCGGTGAGCGCTCATGCTCATTTTTTCCATTACCATGCAACCCACTTGCTGAAATCACATAAATAATCGCAGGTGCTAATAATTGAGCAACGCTAGTCGTTCATTTTTTTCATACTCACTTATTAAGCGTTTCGGTCAGTAATTTAAGGCTAAAAGTGAAAAAATAAAAAAAATGTCTGTAAAGGGTGAATTAAGGTTTTCCGATCTTGATTCTCCCTGAATTTCCTGTTCCCTCCTCCCCACCCCCTCCCCCGCTCGGCATCATTGCATGCAGATAGCGCATGTAGCGTTGAGGTTCTAGCACTTCGAGTGGACAACAGCGGCAATGCTTCTTGTGGTCCTTACTATCTGTCACCCATCTTCGACATCCCCACCTCTCTCCATATCACTTGTTGGAATCAACGCCTATCTCATGCTGTACCCTGCTTTATGAATATGGTGGCCATTCCATTCTGACTCCCCTTGTCAAATCTTATCAGCATTTCACAGTTCCTGTCACCCTCCAAATGTTCCTTTCCCGTATCCTAAATCATATCTTGGAATCAGCAGATACTTGATGCTGTCACCCGCGCTATGAATATGGTTGCCATCTCTTTTTAAAGCCTCTTATCGAATCTTACCAGCTGGTATCACTTCCTGTCACCCACCAGTAGTGTTCCCGTCACATCCCCAATATCACTTCCTGCAACCGTTGTCTCACTGGCGCTGGGACCGGCGCTACGAATTTCGTGATAGACAGAGAGACGCACACACACGTACATAGTAGATTATATATACTACTATACAGGGAGGGAGGCAAAAAAAAGACATTTCGATCGAGTCACATATCAGCAAAGTTTAGCAGTCCAGACAGAGGACGTGGATACGAGTACCAGGGCGGAAGATACCCAAGACATTCCTCTATTAGCAAGAGCTGGCGCTCGCCCATCACTTTCATGTACATCAAAATATGAAGTCATCTCCAGTCGCAGCCTGACTGGAGAAGACCTTTAAAATCCATGTCGCCCAAACAGCTGTGGATTTTGTAGTATGGAGCCACCCATGGATAGCTACCTGGAGAGTAGTACTCTCAATCTGGAAGACCTCCAACATCGAGCACTCCGACAACGTCGCTACGGTCCAGGATATCATCTTCACCTCAGTCGCCGAGGCGCCAGTTGATGGTGGGGACCGGACGTACCCGGAGTGGAGCGGCCTATATTTTCTTCGTGGGCCCCGGACTGGAGTTGAGCGCTGGCGGTAACATCGAGCAACTAACGAAGAATATCCTCTCCACATGTCGTCGCCCGTACCTTCTTGGAAACTTTGTACTGCTACAGGATTGGGTGACACCGCATGGAATCAAAGGGCGTTGGGAAAACTCTTGCTTACTTGGAATAGAAGGGCATTGAGTACCTGAAGGAGGTGTAATATCTAAGCAGATCACTTGACCTGAACCCCCTCAAGTAGGTTGATTAGAATTCAATAAAGTGAAAGTTATAGCGCCTCGAAAGTCAAGGAAGAAAAAAGTCTTCCTTTTTCTGCTACCCTCCCCCCGTTTCAGTAGCCGTGGGAAGTTGATTTTAGGAAGTTGTGTAGGGGCTGTGATGGGGACATTACTGGTGCGTGACAATTAATGATATCGGCTGATAAAATCTGATAAGAGGCGCTAGGAAGGGAGGGTCACCGAGTCCATAACGCGCGCCGCAGCATCGCTTAGACGTTGACTCCAAGATATGATACAGGAATGGGACAGGAACATAAGTGGTGGGTGACAGGGAATGATATCAGGTGATTAGATTTGATAAAAGGCGTCAGAAAGAGAGGATCACCGAGGACATGACGCGGATCACAGCATCGTTTAGACGCTGTTTTCATGATGTGATACGGGGCTCGGGACGAGAACATTATCGGTGGGTGACAAAAACTGTTAGCAGCTGATAAGATTCGATAAGAGGAGTTAGAGAGGGGAGACCACTATGTTCATAAGGGAGGACACAGCACCAGCTTTTCGTTAACTCCAACAAGTGATGTGCCCGCCGTGGTGGGGACATCGACCATTGGTGACAGAAAGTGATAAGATCTGATAGGGCTGATGAGGAACATTGCCGTTGTCCTTCAGTCGGTTTACAATTTTTTACTTTTTAACTTCTGATTTCCCTGATGGGAACGAATAAGTAGTCTGAAAAATATTCAACGAACGTAGCCCAAATATCGGCATCTGCAGTCATGGAACTTCAGCAAGTGGATAGCATACTAATGGGAGGCTAAGCTCTCATCGTTGGCGTTGTGATGCGGGTAATAGTAACGAAAATTGTTCATTTACTGTGCAACTCATATTGATATTGCGTTTATGGCCGACTGTACTTCCTATCTATTTCTACGATCCATGCATAGAATGGGCGTTATTGCCTAAACCAGCACGGCTACTGCAAATATTAGGGTGGAATGAGGAGTACAGTATCTTTGCTAGTTGCTTTGTCTGTTGTGATTCGACCACTACCGCGCAATATGAGCAGCTCAGGCAATTAACAAATTCCGTTCCCATTATGATGTGCGCCTGGCGAAACCAGTTGAGCCCGGCGATGACTGAAGGGAACGAGGAGCGAATGGCGTCAGCCGCGCGACCCGACTGGTAATAGGATAATCTCAATAGGAAAAAAAATGTGTAGTCCTTTCGCTTGAATGAGAATTAGTGCTCCAGACTAGTGGTTAGTTCAGCTCGACTGGACTAGTCTGCTTTAGTCAGTGCGCTGTAGTATAAGGGATTAGACAATGAGTGGTAAGACAATCGTAATATGCGGTGGGATGGGAGGGGGACACCGCGCCTGATGGACGAGTTGCCTTTTCCGGCCGTTTGAAGTTTAAGGGAGGAAATGATTGATTTCGCTCCTCATGGAGTCTGCTTGCGCTTAAATCATACCAGTTTTGCTACTGCAATCAACAAACTGGTGCTCATCAAGATTTTGCCGCGCGTCATGGCGCGCTACGCTGCTCCACCGACTCGACAAATGATTGTCTTGTCCATCTCGCGACCCAAACGCTGTAATCGGGAACTTGTTTGTCAACCAACATCACCCATATTCGAAGTAATTTCTGACCTAAAAAGGGCGGATCGAGTGCGACTGGGTATGGGTATCGTGCGACCAGTGTTTATGTGAATGCATTGCATTGATGAAGATTCATTACAGGTTCGCTTGATGAACCCTTGTATTTTTGTACACTTTGCTATTTAATTGTTTCATATAGGTATCTATGTACTGGCAGAAACGATTCTATGCGCAATTGCTGTGCTAATCACCTCAATTTATCTGACCCTTCATGAACGGGCTACCACCCGAGGATGGAACCCTCCTTCATGCTTGGTCACTACGATATTGACTAGACAGTATGATAGAAAGATCACGCACTACGATGGCTTTCAACAGGATCGCAACGGCTTCGAGTGGGTTCATGTTCAATCAACTCATTGTTCCTCAAGTTCTTCATGTCTTTTTTTTTGTACCGAAACGCTATACATTCTGGGATCCACACCCCTTGCCGCGCCCCATTATCCAAAAAATTCAGACATTGCCAATATTTTACAGTATTCCCTGTTCCACCCTGGACCAAGATGCAAAAGAGCCTATTCAGTTCCCACCATATGTATCTGAAATATCTTTCAATTACAAGCTTAGGCCTGCGACCACTGAGGAGCTATTCAAGTGAAGCCTTTTTGAAATCTATTGCAATGATCTATTTTAGATCCACTCAACTGGCAACTTACTTGGAAGTGATTTCCTCGTTTTTACGAGAGGTAGCGTCCGACTCTCGGCTTGAGCGAATGTGGGCTCGTATATTTGATCGAATCAACGTACTCACTCTAATATTCTTCCAATTCATTAATATTGTACTCACTTTAGCTATACTGCTGTAAATGGTGTGCATGCGAATTGCGATAGTCATTCAGTCATTCTATTGCGCAGAAAGTGATTTCCTCTTCTATGTCGAGATCTTGCAGAGGGATGTCGCGTTTGAAAATTATGCTTAGTTGTGAGCAGCAGCGATTTTCCACTGCTGAGTCAGGCAAGATGCAGAGGGTGCACAGGGGACCGCGGAAAGTACAAGAAAAGTCGTCTATCTCTCAGTGTCAGACCTTGTTAATACATTGCTCTTTTGGGGGTTAGGAGAGTTTGCTAAAACATCTATGTGGAAAGTGATATTGTGTCCTGCTCACTATGCACGCTGGAAGAATGGAACGGGAAATGGGAGAACTGCATTGACGAGTCGGAGCATAGGCGGAAAGGGCCGACTATTAGTCGATCCTGTAAAAAAATAGAGTATTCGGGGAATGAAATCGTATCTGAACTTTTCCGTTAGCACGCCACTTGTGAGGTATTCCCCGTTTTCCGAGACCAGCGCTGGATATGACCACGACCTCACCACTCTGCACTAAGCCGCATTCATAGCTCGTGATTCTGGCTATTCAGATTTGTGACTGCTATCGATTGGACTCTATTTCTTATGGATGGACTGCTGCAACCGTGAAGTCGATCGCACTTGAGATGAAAAATATCAGATCGAACAGTCAAAAGACTTGCGGTAAAGCGCAAGCAATATCCTTTCCCAAATTGCCCACCTGAGCGGCTCCATTCGCGAAGTGAGAACGCTGCCTTATGGCGTCGTAGATACACGGCCCCGCTCCGCGCTCATGGCGAAACCCTTGGAATTATCCTGTCCATCTACATGACATGCAATGTGTTAACATATGAACAGCTCGCCTCAGAAATCGCTCTCTGAAGCATTTCCTCCGTAAAATCACCACTAGAACGCCGTCTCCGGTGAACAGTCATAGCAGAGTGAATAGAAACTGCTAGGAACCTTCTCATTTCCAGTCCCACATTTCCTGATAGTTGGCTCGACATACTCTCCGTTAAAAAAGTCTTGGTGTGAATGCTAAGTAAGGGGTACCACTTGTAGCGCCTCCACAACGTGGGTCTCTTGACGTTTGAGATCACGGGTTAATAACCCTCTAGAGAAACACTTAATGGTTCGCCGTGTCTTAGCTCCGCACAATGTAAGGCGGACCCTGAATGTCTCCGCGGTAAACAAAATGATGCTGATACATATATGCAATGTTCAGATTGTCATATTATTAGGTTGTTCGGAAAGGAATGCGCGATGACTTTGTCTATTTATTTCTTTTCTACTACAGGAGATTTTTCAAAACAGTTTTATCCATTAGAAAGAGTTTTTTATTGCGCATCTTTTGATATATTTTTTCTATGTCTACCTTGTTTTTTAGAGAAAAAAAAGTTTAGAAAATGCTTGACCAAAAATTTCGAATGCGAGCTTGCATGTGGTAAGACTTCAAGCAAGTCCTAACGACGCACTTGGGTGGACCTAATGACCCACTCGGCTCTCTGGGGCAGCGGGCGGACCTAGTGACACAACCGGCGAGAAAACTGGCAAAAAGGTGCTCTGTTAGCCCAGATTTCCTCTCTGGCGAACCTAACGACACAACCGAGGGGAAAAGTAGCGGAAGAGGCTGTTTTGGCGAAGTTGTCGAAAAGAGCCGTTTCTAACAGAGATTTTAAGACTCATCAATTGAAGCGCGTGGATGAAGCACTGCGTCGTTAAGATGTCGAATCGACATCGACAAGATTCCTCTACGACAACGCTCGTCCACATATCGCGAAAATCACTTTGGAAAAAATTGAGGAATTGGGCTGGGGAGTACTGCCTCATCCGCCAGACAGCCCAGACCTGGCACCATTCGATTACCATCTCTTCCGGTCGATGCACCACTTCCTGGCCGAAAGAAAGTTCGAAAACCGCGGAGAAGTCCAACTCTGGGTGTCCAACTACTTTGAATCGCAGCTGGCTAAGTTCTTCAAAAGAGAAATTCATTCTTCGCGTACACGTTGGCAACAGGTCATTGCTAGTAATGGAGATTATCTTTTAGATTGACCATTGTTTAATTCGTTTTATAATAGAAAGAATTTTTACACTCAAACGCGCATTCTTTTCCGAACAACCTAATAGTTCTAGGACCAACTCAACAGAACCTATCATATCCTTCAGTTGAATAGCCTGATCTCTCGTTTCACAGTGAAATTTCGCTCACAAAGCAGATAGCTAAAAAGCGGCTCTCAGATTGTCTGCGTCCTAGGTATGACGAATTTTCATGGTGTTTCGGAGCAACTCTACTTACAACTGGTTAGAAACAATTTATTTATTTGTACATGCACTCGAATTTATTCATTTGAAATGAATTATTATAAAAATAAGCTTGTAGTGTTCCTCCATCTCCTATCGTTATCAAAGTATGACAATGGAATGACGTAATTTGATGTCCAATCTCTCTCGAAAATCTGGAATAGTGTGGTTTGCCTGTATTTATTGTATTTTTCATCACGTAGTCAATCTACAGACTCAACACTTCTGTTACCGGTGTTGAACAAGAGGGGAAGGTAGTTCATCATGGTGACGGCTGGCTAAGAGTAAGCTGTACAAAAACAGAAATAGTCAAAAATAAACAGGTTCTACGGGACGATTATTGGCTTCTGTGAGGAGGATCACACTTTTTTATGTTGCCACTGAAGTGAAAGGTCCACAACCTCCAATTAGGGGCGTTGCAACGAATTCACCGATGAAGCATAGGCGACAATATTGGGCAGGAATTCTAGAAAAGAGAATACCAGCACTTTCCGCAATAGCGTATAATGTGCATCATCCCCGAATGATCAAAAGCGAGAATCTCTTCCGACGTTCTAAATAGTAAGTACTGATATTCTGACAGAGAGATGCACGCTCGATCGATTTCATTTAGTTGACTTGCTTGGAGTAGATCGAGGAACGTCCGCGCTCCATAAGTAATGCGCTCAACCTTTCCGTCCTTGCAAGAGGTGGTGGAATGATGAAACGAGGAAAGGAATTTTGCAAATCATTGTGATGAAGATGTTGGTGTGCTCATTTGTGAATGTTACTACCTATTACAAACTGGGTACCTTTGCAAATTGGGTCACCAGAAACGACTCTTGAGTGGTGTCGTCCGACCGGGGCAAAAGAGCGGTTTGGTGACGACTGAACCACGCTCGAGCGCTTCGACTGTCATGAATTGGAGCATTATCTTGCATGAAAACAGGATTTTGTTGCTGATTTCTAGGCCAGAAAGTAAGAAGACGTTGTCGCATGACTCTTATATGACGGAAGGAATCATTTCTTTTTTCATACGGAGCGCAGTTTCAGACGTTCCATTCATGCAATGGCGGCCCAGAGCATGAGACCACATCCACTGAAGTTCCCCGGAAAAATGAAACTTGTCTTTCCTCAGGTCGTGCCAGTGGAATCGGTTTTCTCCGGAGCCGTCGCAGCTACATTTTTTCCCATCAGAAAACACGACCGTGAGAAAAAAAACTGAAAAAGACAACACAGACAAGCAGTAGGATACCGCAGCCAAAAGCTAACCTCACTACATTGGGTTCGTCAACATCTTCGAGCAAAACCAATCAGGTTTTCGCGATGGCTTTTTGTTAGGAACAGTTAACTCATATTCCTCCTATGGGACAACTCGGAAGTTTTTCAAGAGACGCCTAACAGTATCCTCCGAGACAATAACCCGCGTAGATGACTTATTATAAGTTCCCGACACGACACTGCAGAGTTGGATGCTTTCCTAAGGATACGGCGGTTATTCCAATCGGGCAGCAAAGGAAGATGTCCAGCGCTCTTCTCAGCTCAATATCCCGTAGTTCCCTTGGAAAACATTGTTGATAACATGATGAGTGCGGCCCGCATCCCGCGCCATTCACCAGTTTTTGAGTCTTCTTTGCGACGATCCGTTTTTTTTCTTCGAGGTCCATTAATGACGTTCCACTTGCCATAGCCTAGAAGAGGCAAGAAGCATAATGATGAGAAGTTTTACCGAACAAAAATGAGATGCAACCGGAAAATATGCAGTGGAACTATAGTTTTGCTGCGTTATCAGAACGACCATTTTTGAAAAAAAATTGACGGAAAAAAATTGTTTTTCAAGCTAGAGTTCGGTGTTGGCATGCGAATTGGTACTGGTAATTACCACATTTTCTGAATGGGGGCATTTTTGAAAACGTCGTGTGAGGCGTGATTTGGGAGATTCATGGGTGGAATTATGATTATGCTTCGCAGTGTACTTTCCCAATCGCTGATGGTCGCTGGTGGGCGCAAAGTATGCGCGTAGTCTTAGCCCGCATTCGCACGAGCTCACTTTGAGGCGGTACCTTACTACCGATGGACTGCCAGCTGAAGTATACACTTCAGATTTACCATCTGCCTGAATGACTGCGAGCATACATACTGTGCTTCTTCTCTACTAGAAGCGGGTTTCATTATAATCAGTACCAAGGCTAGACTGATACTGCTACACCGAGTAGCTTATAGTTTTGTTGATGGTGCTATTCTCTTTGGTTTTCCTACTGGCTCTTCCCTTTAGGTTGCGCTTACCTCAGTATGCGACGTAGGAACACCTCATTAAACGGCTAGAAGTGTAACAGCTGAGGGTCTTTTGTAGCAAATGATTGAATGTTCTACAGAGCACAGCATTCGATGGGGATTTTGGTCGAGCCTGTACGACCCCCCCCCCTTTTTAGGGGTTCGGTACGACCCCCCCCCCTTTTTTTACTGTTTGACGTTACATACTTCCTGAAATTAGATATAAACAATTAGAATGTGTATCAACAATGTGAAACTCCAAAAGTTTATTAAACTTTTGGAGTTTCACATCTTTGATACACATTCAGATGAGTAATGAGACTCCGGGACAGCACCATACTCCGATAAACAATTAGATATAAAAAAATAGATATAAACAGTCCTACCTAAGTTGAGTTGATTCACTTATGTGCAAGCGTTTGTAATCAAAAACAGGATGAGTAGCATAAACACAGCATAAATGCGAGTTAAATGAGACTATGACTAAAACAAAAAAACAAAAAGCGGCATAACAGAAAAAAAACAAGAAATGCGCTAAAAATGCATTAACCCGAGATGTGGAATACGGTAGCAGAAATGCGTATTTAATTGCAGCCGTGACTGGAGATTATTCGTCAATTTTAGCACTGGAGCGCGAACTTTCAGCAAAGTGGGGTGTCTTTGAAGGACCATAACTTCCTCCAAAGCGGACCTGTGGGGAAGAGGAGACCGTATTCGTGTAGAGGAAGGATTGCACTTCCTAAAAGTACTGAAACGTTTATGAAGGTCGCAAAAATCACAGAGATATCTGCCATAAGGATTCGTTGGGGAGTGATTTCAACTGAACAAGTTTGAATCAATATATTTTTTTTTGGAACTCAACATTTCACGAATCTGAAAACGGTTTCGAGTGTTTAAAGATTTTCTCTTTCTAAAAACCTCTTGAGCTGTTTTTGAAGTTCTCGGGATTCATGAGATCTCGCTATGGGGATTTCTTGGGGAACACTCCCAGCTGCGCGAAAAACCCGTTTCCTGTGTACCGTTTCAAGTGAGCGTGTTCGAATAACCAGGAATGCATGAGAAACGTATCCTCTGGTGTAGCAGGAGCAGAATATGGTTCGTTTACGCTGACTTTGGATGCGCCGCGCACTGAGGTCCGCGCAGAGGTGAAGGGATAGTGCAATTTGTGCGTAATGTCTGTCCACGCATTCAAATGTGCTATAGGATTCAGGGAGATCCATGGCGAACCTGTGCACTTGTTTCAGTGTTTTCCCTTGCGATGATGGATGATGGAGCGTGTCTGTGTCGACGCCGCCAAATGTGTGCTCCGCCAATTGCTGTCTCCGATAAAGGAGACCAACTGCTGGAAAACGTCTGGTACGAACGATATGGTAGTTGAAAAAGAGGTTGGCTCAGCGCCAAGCGTAATCGCGGACACCGCTCCCCAATCATCCGCAACGAACCAGCGTATGAGTTGTACTGTTCAGTCATCAACGGACTTACGAGATAATGTCGACTTATCTATAATAATAATTCAGTTATTTCGGATTAATTGATGGTTGAAAGTTTTCTACTATTTCTTTTACATATCCGAGTTCTCTACAAAGCGAGTTCCGCTACTCTGGAACTCAGCACACTGAGACCTTTGCGCTGCTCGATACTGGCTACCGCCCTCATTACGACCCCCCTCTCCTGGCGGCCAAATACGCCCCCCCCCCCCCCCTATGGGATTCCTCTACCAATGTGTTCCCTGATGTCTATCGTTATGTTACCATCATGGTAGAGTATCATAGAGACATTTTTACTTGCTATCCAACGTATTTTCCCTATCAAATGATGTTCTCACTGCTTCTGCGACGCGACGCCGACCGCGAGTGAAAGCTCCATACATTTTTATTCCCAATTATTTACTGAATTCCTCAAGATGCCTATAAAAGTTGGTGGCCTTTAATGAATAATATGGACGGGAGCGGGTATCGAATTGCGATCGTTCAATAATATCTCATTGTCTCCGGTATCACGGATGCGAGGCCTAACCTGGTAGATTTACAAAGCATCATTTTCACAATTAGTCAGGTACATAGAGTTAAATGCAGGTACTACCACCTTGAGATTCTCACGGGTCTTACCTTATTAAGTGAGCTATTATTTTCGAGACAGTTAGAAAAGAAAGCATCTCTATTAAGGACTAACAAGAGAGTAGGTTTTGAACTTCCATGGAACTTTAAATGGCTTTACCTTAATCCATACTGACAGGGGTCTTGAATGCTGATGTACGCAACATGCAGAATTAAAAGTACTACGCGGGACTCGCGATTGAATGTCTGGGTGGTAAGTGCGAAACTCAGTTTTGTTATCACATAGAATAGCTGTAGTTGGCTTGGGAAAAAGTACGGACCACGGCGGGACTCGAACCCGCATCATTCCTGCTTACCGGGCAGGTTGGCGTTACAGCCACTTACGGCTAACCGGGGACCACTTTTGACCTCTATCTAGTCAGTGCTAATTGGCTTTGTGCCATTATAGTGTATTTCGAGCACTCACTTATGAGCCATACTCGAGATTCCCTCTTTAATCAACGATTGGTTGCTCCACTTACTCTGTTATAAAGGAGTCACGTTTATACGTGATGAGACCGTAGCCGATATCGGCATAGTGAACCAGCAAGGCGTGAAGAGCTTTATTACAAATTTTTAAGACTATTTTATGGTTTGATAAAATGCTGATTTTACGCCCGATTGCGCGTACACGAAGTAATCACAAGATTGCTAGTTTGTTGTGTGGCAAAAGTCGACCAACGGCGGGACTCGAACCCGCTATCATTTCTGCTTACCGGGAAGTTGCGGTTACCAGCCTGCGGTTCACCTGCCGTATATCGCTAACCGATACTCATCACTAAAACTGGTGAGTGCTCGAAGATGCAATGGCACAAAAGACCGATTGAGGCTGAGAGTCAAAAGTGCCTCACGGTAGCGTAAAGTGTAAAGCAGCAACTGCCCGTAAGCAGAAGATGCGGTTTCGAAGCCCGCCCGTGGTCCGCGTACTTTTGCCCACAACATCAAGCATTCTTGGTGATAACTTCGTAATCAAGCCGCACTGCGGCGTAAACAGCAGTTATCAAACAAAACAAACACTCATTTTTGTCTCGTAAGAACTGCTGATCGTTCACTGGCCAGTGCCACCGTTGTCTAGTGGTAGTGGTCTCGCTTCACAACCAAATTCTCGGGGGTCTGCATCCCGTTGGCGCGAAACTTTTGCATCGTCTCCCATAAGAGCTTTCACTCCAATTTTCAAAATTTCTCCGAGTTTACGGCACAGCAGAGCAAGTAGATCGAGTAGATGTACTAAGTACTGGCCTACTCGACCGAGTATGGATTTGGTCGCTATCTGTCCTCTCTGAACTCATTACCCATCCGACAATTCGAAGTTTCGGCCATAATCACAATTTGGTCAAAAACTCGTTTCTGGGAGTATTTTGACCATCTAAAAATGAATATCGCATTCGTTTTGCGAGAAAACGCTTGCAGCCTTTCATATTGCTGTGGTCATCAATTGAACATCAACTGAACGAGGAAACCGATTGTTTTCTCGCCAAACGAATACGATATTCGTTTTCAGGGGGTGAAAATACCCCCAGGAACGAGTTTTTGGCCAAATCGTGATTGTAGCCAAAACTTCGAATTGTCGGATGGGTAACGTGTTCAGAGAGGACAGATAGCGACCAAATCCATACTCGATCGATTACGTCATATACCTGATCTACTTGACTTACATGATCTGATTGCTCTGCTGGGCGGTTAACTCGGAGTAATCTTGAAAATTAGAGTGAAAGCTCTTATGGGAGACGAAGCAAAGGTTTTCGCACCAGCGGGATGCAAACAACCAAGAATTTGGCTTTGAATTGAGACCACTACCACTAGGCCACGGTGGCACTGGCCAGTGACCGATCAGCAGTGCTTACGAGACAAAACTGAGTTTTCGCCAACTTTGACCGCCCAGAACTCGACTGGGAGATCCCCGTAGCACTTTTAATCTGCAAATTCGTAATCAGCATTCGAGACTCGATCGATGTACCTAGGTCTTCACTCAAAGTTCCATGGGAATTTCAAACCATCCCTTGTAAGAAAAGTTCTCATCCCTCTCTCAAGACAAACGTGACATACATCTTCGAAAACATGTGAGTTTTTCTTTCTTGAGGGACCGCTTTTACTCATAATTTGACATTCCTAAGCCGCATCGAAAAGTTATAAAATTATATTCGATGTACTAGATATCCAGTGTGCTTATGCTCAGAGCCATCTGGCGCGTCCTCAAGTTGTGGATCGAGGAGCGGCCGTCCCTGTGGCGGTTAGCTGCGAATATATCGAATAAGCAGCCGCAACAATCGAGCAAAAACAGCAGCTCTAGGACAAGAGGGCTGCCAACCCGAATGCACTGCTGCAAAAATAATCGGCAAAAACTTTGAGAAAAATAAGAAGATTTGGACCCGAGACGGGAGTATGGAGATGCCCCGACTCCATACAACAACCCCGCACCTCGTTGTAAGGAAGGGGCAGGATAAGGACCACGTACATGTCATCAAATTGATCGACGGATCCTCTTCTAGATGTGTATTTGCAACACCTAGAAAAGATCAAAGCTGATATCGTCGGTGTCTGCGAGGCAAGGAGAGCGAAAGAAGTTCGGCAAAGTGGACGAGTGGCGAAGAAGTTCTTTTGGGAAAAGGTGCCGACAACGTGTCAAGAACTGGTGGAGTCGGTTTCATCGTAAAACCGAAGATGGTTCCGCACATCATTTTCTGCGATTTTTTGTCCCCATGTGTTGCTGTTTTGAAAATCATGATACAGCGGATGGGAAAAGAACGCTCAAAATCGTACAGGTGTATGCACCTACAGCGGCAGCGGAAGATGAAGAAGCCGAACGTTGCTATGAGGAAATAGAAGAGGCGTTGAAGATCAAATCGACATACACCATTGTCCAGGGAGACTTCAATGCAGTTGTTGGCGCAAGATTAGGTATAGAAAACCTTGTATACGGTACAGGCGTACGAAAGACGGAGGAAGACGCCTGGTCGAATTCGCGGAGCAACACCATTTCTCAATCATGAACACATTTTTCGAGAAGAAACCAAAGCGTCCGTGGGCGTGGAGAAGCCCAGATACGAAGATTCTGAGACAAATCGACTATGTAATGATAGATACGCCGAGAATGTTTGCTGACGTTTCGGTTATAGGTGAAAGTGTGGTCGCAACTGGCTCCGACCATCGTCTAGTGCGTTCGACTACACTTATAGATCGAAGAAGAAAGAAACGAGTTCTGTACTCACAAAAAGCACTCATACGCTACGCTTTCAATGCCGATATTCGCTGACTTAAAAGCATTGTCAGACCTGCGGATGGACACTGAGAGAAGCATCGACGCTGACTACGACGAAATAGTAGAAAAAATAGTTCTTGCTGTCAAAGCTTGCAGCACTGCAGCAGAACGTGGCAGAAGACAACGTGTGTCAGCGGAAGCAATCCAGATGATGCAGAAGAGAGCACGTATGAAGGCCGAAGGAAGGGTCCAGAGCGAAGAATATAAGACTCTCA
>MU912284.1:36526-59250 GCA_036418165.1 Cooperia oncophora
TTCACCCCTTTTCAACTAAATTCACCCAAACCAAATTTTTTTCAAACCAAATTCACCCTTTTCAAACCAAATTCACCCTCACTTTTCATCAAATTAACCACACTTATTAGGGCGGGCAACTCATCAACCAGATCACGCCATCACTGCGAGCCCCGCCCCGACGGCCACGCCTACTTGTCAGCGCGGACATAGATTCTCAAATCTTGTTTCATAACTTCTGCTTTTGCTGTTTCCCACAAACACTTTGACTGAAAACGACCGGGCATTGACACATGGCCGACTCCGCCCATTCTCTAAAGGGTTTGGCAATCTAGGCTCCGCCCTCTTGACCACGCCCACTTGCTTTTCGCGGAATTTTGATATTTTTTCAAAATTTTTGCATTTTAGGGCTGCTGCGTGAAGCCCCGCCCACTGTGAGAGGCTCCGCCCACTTTGAAGAAGCCCCGCCCACTTTTCAAAAATGGTGCAAATCGGCAGTATAGAGACTTGGCTTGCATGCTAGGTATTGCTGATCATTCGGAACAAACTTTGCCTGATTTTCTTGTTCCGAGTGACGAGACCCTAGCATGCAAGCCAAGACTCTATACTGCCGATTGCACCATTTTTGAAAAGTGGGCGGGGCTTCTTCAAAGTGGGCGGAGCCTCTCACAGTGGGCGGGGCTTCACGCAGCAGCCCTAAAATGCAAAAATTTCAAAAAATATCAAAATTCCGCGAAAAGCAAGTGGGCGTGGTCAGGGGCGGAGCCTAGATTGCCAAACCCTTTAGAGAATGGGCGGAGTCGGCCATGTGTCAATGCCCGGTCGTTTCAGTCAAAGTGTTTGTGGGAAACAGCAAAAGCAGAAGTTATGAAACAAGATTTGAGAATCTATGTCCGCGCTGACAAGTGGGCGTGGCCGTCGGGGGGGCTCGCAGTGATGTCTGGCGTGATCTGGTTGATGAGTTGCCCGCCCTAATAAGTGTGGTTAATTTGATTTGAAAAGTGAGTGAATTTGGTTTGAAAAGGGGTGAATTTGCTTCTGAAATGGTGAATGTAACTTGAAAATTGTATAAATTACTACTAACTAGCTTATGCTTGGATAAGCATTTGAAAAAAAAAGCTGTTTTGAATACATCTTGTACGTGGCTACTACTATTCTGAATGTAGTCTGCTCTCGCAAACATTGGCCATATCTTACCAAGAACAAATATGTGAATTTCTTCTCCCACTGCTCTTCTGATAGTGTTTCCGCATAGTTCTTGGATGGACAACCGATTACAGAACGTTACAAACCTGTGTTAGAGAACGCCAGTCAAAATTTGCAAGCTAATGTAGAAGTGTTTGCCGTCGGCGGCCCAGCATTTCGAGGGGAGAATGTCTTCTGGGTACCTGAAAGTGACAAAGTAAACTTCAGAAACCTTCGAGATTTCCTTGCCCACCACGTACCACTGCGTGAAATCGAGTGAAGGGACTTCGAGGTTTGTTTCCATTCGAAGTTGTAGCCAAGTTCTCTGTTTCAGTATATCCTGATGAAATTCTCCTCTTTTCACTCTACTGAGGCACACCTGCACAGAGATCCCCTTTCAGTTAATCGTACAATGTGAAAAGCAGAATCACGATTTGATTGCCCTTCTACTGTGCTCCGAAAAAGGTGCCCAAATGCGTGCCAGTTGATCCGAAGGACTACAAATCTTACGCAGTACGTGCACTTCATTTCCTAAAGATGGGGAGATCTAGCTTCGTATTTCCTTTGACCTTGGCGGCAGCCACGTTTTTAATGGAATACACCTTTGAAAGAGCCGTAATCACGTCTTTGTCCAGCGAAACAGCAGATTACTCTCGGATGGGAATGTTTGAGGAGAAACGCATCCCACGCGTCGTTCAAAAGAGATGCGCAGCCACGCCCTCTCCTTCCGCGGGAACCTGTTCATGTGGTACCATTCATCAAATCACGAGATTACTCCTCACTTATTCAGCTAAGTATGACAATCGAGTAGACTTAACACCTCTCGCGCGGTTCACCCTCATGGGACAATATCTTTGCTCGACCTGGGCTCTCTCGACATGGTTCTATGCCTATTAAATTGTAGGATAACAATAAGGTATTGGAACAGCAGTCTATAGTGTCCCCTTCTGTAAACAACCAGAAAGAGAAAAAATTCCAGAAAAAGCAATGGTGGCTCCGTCTCTGACCTCAGACAAACCACTGCTCTTCCGTCAACCCCATGACTAGTTAACGAGGATGAGTTTATTACCTCTACGTAAGGCATACATGATATAAAACCTACGTATATGAGCAATATTGACATCTATGAGTATGTAAGACCGGAATTGATTTCCAATAACAGTAAGTAAATAGCAAATCAACTACTTATCCACCATATATGTTATATGTTATGTACATATACGTTATGGACACTTTTCAAACCAAATCGGACACTTTTCAAACCAAATCGGACACTTTTCAAACCAAATCGGACACTTTTCAAATCAAATCGGACACACCCCTTACAATAGAATGAAAATAAGGGAAAGACCAGAAAAAAAAGGAAACTTTGTTCCGGGTGACGGCCATAGCCTGCTAGTACGGTCACTAGCTCGCCGATCTGCAACATTTTTGAAAAGTGGGCGGGGCTTCTACAAAGTGGGCGGAGCTTCCATTAGTGGGCGGGGCCGCTTGTCACAGCCTAAAAAAGTGAAAATTCGGAAGAAAAATCAAAATTCCGCGAAAAACGAAAGTGGGCGTGGTCAGAGGGCAGCCTAGTGTGCTATGTGTAAATGCATAGCTATATTCGTTTAGTTAAGATTGAATGTGAAAAAACGACGTCGATAATATTTATAAAAATTAAGGAACTCACGTCACTCGACTGTGAAGTGGGGAGCCATATATGTGTCGGTTGCAAACATATTAAGTTGAACGTGTGTCTGGTAGCAAAAGTGAAAAAATTCGAAGAAGCAGAATTCATAAAACATTTGGAAAACCACGGCCGCGCTAAGAAGTGGGCGGGGGTAATGCGGGGGGGGGGCTGTCCGATTTGGTTTGAAACAGGATAAAAATACAAAAAGCATGAAGTGATAAAAGAAGTGACTAGCGAATACAGGATTAGGGTTGCCTACCTCCATTCTGATATGTCTGAGCGATTCTGACCTTGATACCTCGTTGTGCGGTCTTCAAAATATAATAGTACCAGTCGGATCGCCCGGCTAACGCCGAGCTCTCCTCCTTCTTGGAAGCCCGGCTTCGCCGGGCTCATGCAACTGCTTTAGAGCCTCACTTCTTAACTCGTGAAAGAAAGGAGCAAAGTAAGGCATAAGCAGGGCGATACTACTGTCTTAGGCATTTATGATGCTCTCATGGTGACTAACCGGTGTCTTCTAATCAAATAAATGTAGGAACGCGCCATATAGTCGCAGGGCACTTTTATAATGAAAAGTTTGAAATCTGGTCATGGATAATCGATTACTGTCCTCCCCATCTTATGACAGCCACGGATTCTTCGGTCTCCGCAGTCGCTGCGTGCTCCTGTTCAGGCGAGCGTCGGTCGCGCCAATATGGTACCCCTTCACCTCACCTATCCCCAAACTAACCTCAGCTATTCCCCGCTCAGCCACCCTACAGGTCACGCTCAGCTGCTACGCGAATAGCCCGTGCAATGGTTCTGAGTGCACTAAATGGTTGTGTTATGTTGTGGAGGGTGTTATGACTATCAAAACGCTACCACAATTTGATAATGCAACATTAATCGGTTCAGTTCCGATTGCGGTCGATCCATTTTCTTCCCATCTTGTCGCAACCGTAGACGCCTTACCGCCGCAGGGGCTATGTGCTCCTAATCGCGAAATCGCCGTTCTCATCTGGTATCCCCTCACCACATCATATCCCACTGACCCTATTTAACCGGCACCCACCCCCGCACGTGGTATGCAGCCGCCATGCAACATAGGGACACTACGCCGCCACTGTTCTTACCACCGCCTTGCTCGTGCTCACGTCCAGCTCCCAAGCGAGCAGCTCCTGCAGTAGCACAGAGTATATCACAGTGGTTGGCTTAGATAGGGGAGCGATTCACAATCCAAACAACTTCTTAGTTCGTTGCTGTAACATGGATTAGCTTGCAGTTTTGCTAGCGGTTCTTTCCTTCTCTCTTGCCGCCTGCTCCTATTCAAGCGTACGCTACGCATCCCCTTACTGTACCCAGTTTGCCCGATTCAATCCATATGCCTCCTTCCCCTGCATGGGCTCAGATGACTGAGTACGCGCAAGGGAGTGAGGATGGGAGAAGGGGGTCACTCGATACTAACTCCCACCTTCCTCACCTCACCCCATTCCGTACTCGCCACTCCACCCCCCCCCACCTTGCCCCTTGCACGCGCTTACGTCCAACTGCCACGCGAGCAACCCGTGCAATGGCTCGGAGTGTAGTGGTTTTCTTATATAGTGGAGAGTGTTATCACAACCAAAACAACTTCTTAGTTCGTTACGGTAACATAGATTGGCTTGCAGTTTTGTTAGCGGTTGTTTCCTCATCCCTTGGTGCGCGTTTCTACTGAAACGCGCGCTACCCCCTCACTGTACCCCCCCCCTCCCGCGACCCTCCCTCAGCTCCGGCTGAGCACGTGCAGGAGAGGGAGGCAGGGCGACCCGGTACCCCCACCCTGCCCCCGCACGAGCACACGTCCAGCTGCCACGCCAGCAGCTCGTGCAATGGCTCGGAGTGTACCGAATGGTTGTCTTATATAGCGGAGGCTGTTATCACAATCAAATCATTGGACTGCTACATCCTCCCAGTCGGTTACCGGTTTGCCTAGCGGTCGTTTTCGCCTCCAGCGAACTCGAACCCGTGAAGTATTTTGCGGACGGACAGACAAACATACATACATACATACATACAAACATACAAACCGACACACAAAGTTACTGGTTTATAGAATAGAAGGATTGTAGATCAGTTCACCCTAGAGTGCTGGAATGATCGTATGGCTGTGAAAAGTAAAACTGTAAACTAATTTTCGATGTTACCAGAGCGGAGGGGCAAATTCTTGAGTTCTGAAATTGGGATGGACTGCGAACTCGAGGACCATGAGTGAATCTATTTGCTTTTGACCGACGCTAAAGGGACTTGGTTGATTTGAGCGAAATTGGATCTATAGGATGTGCAGATGTGGTTACGGGCTTATCAAACAAGAACAGGTGCATAATTATAAAATGATGTTCTCGATAGCTAAGTGGTGTTAGAGGCAAAGAATCGGATCACATTTCTCACTGGTCTTTATTTCCTCCGCCAAAGGCCCCTTCAACAATTTCTCATCTCCGAGCGCTAATCCCCGCAATCGGAGAGTCTTATCGCATTTCGCCATTTTATTCAGCCAAGGTTACTTCCACTCACCACCAGCTTCACTCACACTCTCCTTTAGCATACTTCCCAACAGTCCTTGCTGCTGGGTGTTATAAAATCTTTTTCATGGAATTTGCCCGAAAATGTTTCCGTGCCGTCATGATGCATTTACTATTTTAGACTGTTCTTATAACATCCTTCAGTAATCTACTGTTTTTTTTCATTCATGAGCCTGCCAAATCGCATAGTATGCTATCTCCATCTCTGTGAAGTGCACTTGTCGCACTGATTCTTGTACACAGGTCAGCACTGAAACATATAGAGAGCATCGTAGTGAATTCCGATGTGCTACCTTTTCGGTCATGGCTCACTCATTGAGTAATCATGTCACGGTCTAGGGCAACTTTGTCAGTTACTGCATCTATTCGCCTATCATGACAGTTCCGAATTTCACAGGTCCCGATCTTCGCGATAGATTAGCCAGCAATGCATTAGGTTCCAGCGGATTCATTATTTTGTCAGGAATGTCTAGTTGGCTCATCAACCGTTCCCCAAACAGAGCACGCCTCTGCATTTTTAGCGATTTTAGGATTGTCTTCACCTTCGGTAATGATATTCTGGATTGTTACGTAAACCTCGTTGCTGGAGTTCGCTTGGATCAGGGTGGCTGACTTGCTATAAAAAGACGTGTCCCTTTTCAGTAGCAGTCAGTGTGATTCACATGGATGCGCACTTCAACGTGTGCAGCTTGCGAGCATGCTAAACATTCTTGGCTAGCAATATTTTCCGCTGCCTTCGTTGTCGGGAAGCTAGGCGTCATTGAGACTTCGGTAACCACTGTAAATATGTTCCACCGCAAAAAGAAAAACTGAATACCGAATTGTGAAGGACTCTTCCAGAATCCTTCAAACCAATTGTTGTTGTATCCTTTAGCCCGCAACTCCCTTCGTCCCTTCCACTTCCAGTCTAATCAGTTTCTGCATACGATACCTTCAAATCTACCTCTTCTATGACTCATTATCCTTCAGTTTCTCATGAAAATCCATTGACTTACATCTGCTGAAGCACTCGTAGTATCAACAATGTAATTATTCCCAGTATCCTGTACTAACAGCGACCAGTAGTCGCTCCCAATGAGGATTTCTCTTTTTGCCTCATCTGAAAAGGATTTCATTAGCGTGAGTTGGAACCGTAAAAGATATCTGGCAGGAACATTATTTTTCCATTTCCCAGCCATGTATCCATAAGGCATTCTATCTTGGGAATATAAGAAAGTGACATTTCTAAGCATGGATGAAGCTTTGGGCTATTAATGAAATTTACAGTTGACGGGGAATTTTTCCGTTGAGGAACATTTCAGTGCTAACTCTATACCCTGCCTTAACACACGTAGTTTTACATAGATAAATGCCCTGGATTTCCACCTAGTGTGAGCAGTGAATGAAACATATCAGACTACATTGACAGCGTAACACTCCTCCGCACCGTTCAAATCAGCACACTTTTGCCAATGTGACACCTGTCGAGAAATCCCATCAAAGAAAAAAACTGGGTGGTCGAGAATCTACGAAATCCACGAAGGCTTTTTTGCCTGGTCCTAATTGATGAAGTATTTTCCAGCAAGGAAGTTCTGAAAATGTTTGAAAAGGTGATAGTCGGTTGGTGAAAGGTCTGGAGAATGGCGGGTGAGGTAGAACTTCAACCCCCAATTCGTTCAATTTATGGATAGTGATTTGTGAAACGTGTGGGCGGGCGTTGTCATGCAAAAGAATCGGACCCTTTCTGTTGACAAGTGCTGGCTGCAGCTGACGCAATTTTCGGTACATTTCGTCGATTTCTTCACAGTAGGACTCTGCTACTGTGAAGAAATCGACGAAATGACGATGATGGTTTGGCCTGGTAACAAAAAGTTATAGTGGATCACACCAGCCGATGACTACCACACTGTGACCATAACCTTTTTGTCGTGAGGATTCGGCTTTGGAAATTGCCTCAGGGGTCCGCCGGCATCCAACCACTGTCCGAAACGTCTCCTGTTATCATACATGATCTCCTTTTCATCACACGTGACAATTCGGTCCAAAAGCGGGTCGTTTCTGTTGCGCAAAAGCAGTGAAGAAGAAACCTCGAGACGTGCCAATTTCTGCCGGTCACTCAAATTGTGGGGCACCCACTTGTCGAGTTTTTTCACCTTCCCAATGCGTTTCAGACCATCCGCAACAGTGGATTTGCCAACGCCTAGCTTTTCTGCAATCTCTCGAACTGTTTGGGATGGGTCAGCCTCGACCGCTACGAGGTTCATCTTCAAGGCTGAAATCTCCAGAACGAAATTTGTCGAACCATTGTCGCACGGTGCTTTCTCCAACACTATTGGGCCCCCACACCTGGTTAATTTGTCGAGCTCGACTGCGGATTGACCCAATTTGTAGTTGAAGAAAAATATCGTCCGAAGTTGCTCTTTTGACATGCTTGAAAAACTCTTGAAAAAGGGGGTCAATCAAGCAATGGTGAAACGGCAATTATACCATCAGATAGCGCAAAGAATTCTCTTCAGGATGTACTACTGAGACGCAAGGGAGAATGAGTTTTTAATCAGCAATGAATGTACAAAAAATAAACACAAAACGCTGAGAACTTTCCGGACAACCTAATACGCGCCGGCCTAAGTGGCTAGTTTCTTTGTAAATGCTGTGAATGAGCGACATGAAGTTCATTTTGTCCCTTGAGCATAAAGAGCACACAGGGCAATTTCAGCGCATTGCAAGACTAAAAGAGGCGTTATTGTCAATTGAGCACAATGAACACCAGCGGTTTGACTTAAACACAGGATACTGCCTTCTAGCCAGCAACGTTTCACTGGTGGCTTCCAGCGAGTGTTTCCATGTTGAAAAAGCCAGTATTGCAGCTTTAAATATTAACTCCAGTCCACGGAGGTGTGCCCACCCCCTCCCCTAATGACGCTTTTGTATCTTGCACATGGATTGACATCGATCGTTGTGCTATCTGTTGTCGCTTGTTCTGAGAAGTTCCGAAGTTTCTCGACTGCTGGTTTCATGATGAGCTCAATTTTAGTACCCGAGCAGGTTCACATAGTTGAACAATACAAGACAGTGTATTCGCGCTGCTAGAAATCACGATAAAATAGACCATCTCGTCGCATTTGTTCATGCTTGGAGCGATTTCTGATGACAACTTGATAAAAAGTGTTGTGTCCGTGTAGTTTCTGGCGTTTTACACGGTTGTTTCCTATCTCAAGCTGATAAGCAACACGAGAAGGCGACAACTGCGGCGAAACCGAGTAAAATTTCACCACAGAGGCAATTTACGACCATCTCTTCTTAACGGATCGCGATAGCACTTTCAGAGCATCTCTATAGGTGTTTTCTCCAAGTGATGATATCGAGAAGATCTCTAGCTTTTTTGCTTCCATAGGTTGATGAATGAAACTTGGGAGGCGCTAGTCTTGTAAAATGGCTGTGACTCAAATTTTCTAGCGCCTTTGCCGTAACCTATATAATAATAATAATAATAATAATAATAATAATAATAATAATAATAATAATAATAATAATAATAATAATAATAATAATAATAATAATAATAATAATAATAATAATAATAATAATAATAATAATAATAAATAATAATAATAATAATAATAATAATAATAATAATAATATGACCTAATAATATTTACGCTTTCATAAACACAAGAAGCGTACATCGAAAGATGGAGAAGCTTTTCACTGAAAAGGCTTCTTTAGCTTAACACAGGAGACAGTCCGGAAATAATATCTAGGGGAGTTGATCAAGTGAAAGGGGATGTGGCTCTCGAACGGCTGCGAATCAAACTTCTTTCAAGTGCCTCTGGAATGGAAATCGAATCTAGCCAGGCTTTTCAAAGACAGTTCCCGCGATTCAGTATCATGGGTTGCCGCTCATTCATGAACCAGTAGCTGTCAGTTAATGCTTGAAAGGAGAAAAAGCAAAAAGATTCTTCAAAAACACATAAACCACATAGCTTTCGACAGTCCACCGCCCTGTGTATTGGTCATCTATGTGTATTTGACTGTAAAGCTCTGGCACACAAATCGTTTTCAGTGATAAATGTCGTCTATTGCAAAGAAAAGAATACGAAAAAGGACAAACCACCGGCGGAAAACTCGTGACAAAAAGAAACTTTCAAAAACTGCGTACGAATTGAGGATTATCTCGTTAATTTAGGATTGCATCTTCAGTGCGGTTGAGCTTTTGCACCAAAAAAAATGGTATCACTGGTGATTCTAGCGCGCTTTACCTTGCAACAAGGGTTGGAGTTGACTGTATGTGCTCCTAATGAATAAATGTAATAAAGGAGAGCAGAATTACCCATGGGCACGAGCGCGGTCAGCAAAAAGGACATGCAATTCCGATTAATGCCCGCCGCCCCAACAAAGAACAACTGAGCGGCCCTGCGTCAGATGTGGAGAGGACATCTAGCAAGTGGGCGGTCCAACTGAGCGGGTGTTAGAACTAGAACTTTCGGCGGCTGTAGCACCTTCCTCGCTCGCTATGGAGTCGCCAAAGTGAGACAGTCTTCTAACTGGAAAGCCGGACTACTTGCACAAGGAAGGACGACCACTAATTAGTTGAGCGTCATGGAGCTGTTCTTGTGCAGTAACTAATGCGACATTTCCAATAGGAAAAGGGCTGTTGGGCAAGTTGCTTTACTAATCAAAGCTTCAACCGTAACGATTAAAGGGTGCGAGCTGTGAGCGCTATGAAGACGAGAACAGACGAAAATCTGAAGGCCAAGTGAAGTACTGGTGTAACCACAGAATTTACTGTGGACTGCTGCATGCAGGGCACGGAGCAGGGTTTCGCTTCAGTTGTTGGATCTGCCGCTCTGAAGTAGCATCACCCGGCTGCAAATGAAGTAGAGCCAACTTTAATAGTTCAGGCTCAGTCCCAAGACTGAGTCTTTGTTATTTTGCATCTGTTATTTTGCATCTAAGCCAGAGCTGAGCAGGGCTTGAAAGAAAACACTATTTCTTCTGCACCTATGTAGTGGTAAGTGCCACTGATTATAGAAACTTTCGGGGCAGTTCGGCGACAGGGGAGGGGCATTTTCACTTTTACTACATCCCATCGACCTGTCGAGCCATAGAGGGTTATTTCATGGGCTCACAACAGTTGACAGGTTCCGCCGGAATGAAAGCAGACTTATAAACTAGTGAAGCCACGATAATGCAAAATGCCCTCTCATTTCGCCGAACTGCGCCGGAACTGTCCACACAAAACTGAGAATGCGAAGAATGATGAACTCAATCATTAGCCTCATCCAACAATTTGTGGTGCTGTTGTAAACTGGATACGACGAGTTGAACACAGCCCTGCTGGTATTGATTCGCATATAATGAATCTGAACAGTAAATTAAATTTTCGATGCGTTCCCCTTTGTGAGCAAAACGACAATTCATACTAACTCGCATGTTTTCTCGCAGGTCACTGGTTTCTTAACTGCTCCACGTAATTTTGGGAACCCTACCCTTATGTCGATTTTCTCTTCATAAAACGTCGACATCGCTGTTACCCTTTGATGATATTATTTAGTTTGCATGAGCATGAGCAGCAGCAACTGTGGGCTGCCCGCTTGTGATACTTCTTTGGTCTGTTTGAATATATATTACTTGCAAAACACAAAAAACGTTACGTAGTAAGTAACCCACAGGATAGACTGAGTCCGTAGCTTTACAGCATCTTAAAATGCTTTTACTTACCCTTTCATTAGCTTAAAACATGGTAAGCATTACTTGCAATAAATACTTACAGGCATTTTCAAAGCGGATGCTCAGAAGTTCTTGCATTTTCTTGATAATGAGGTTATGCTCCATGATTGAAATCGACCACTATGCCTCAATAATGTCCGTTTCGCATTTGAATCATTTTGCTTAGTTTATAAAGAGTTTGTTGAAGTGTTTGAAGAGGACATGTAGTTCCTGAGCTTGGGGTGTGCTGCTACTGGTGCTTCCGTAATATATCGCAACTTGATTGGATTTCCATGTAATTTCGGCAAGCCATATATAGTGGCTAGATCTGCATCAATCTCCATATTAAGACTGCAGGTTCCTTACACAAGAGTGTTTGTGTTCCAGTATCAACGTGTAATTGTTACTTGGCCTCACAGAATTAAATGTATAGTTTGTAACATTGCAATTTGTCGGGGGCGGCGAGCGCAGCGCGGCACGAGCTCGCGTCCGGCTGCCTTGCTCTACCAATGGTGATCGAGCAATGATCGATGTAGGAAGGAATCAGCCACTGGTGGGAAGGCCGCAGGTGGGAACCGCTGATTGCCAAACGACAGGTCGCGGTGATATGAACTGTATTATTACTATCTCCATGTACGAATGTGCCGCTAGCATCATAGGTCATTCTCATTCCTTTCATAAAGTTCACTGTGTGAAATTTTTTTTTACTTTACGAGTGTTTCGGTACTGTTGTAATTTCTCCTATGATGTTAATATAATTGTTTCCTTTCTTATTTCTATTGTTTCTTTTTCCTCTATTTCTTTTGCGTTGCAATCGTTAGTGAAAGAAAGGATAATCATCCTTGTATGGGAGACGATTGTCCACATTTGTGACATTTCCATAAGCTTTTATATTATAAATCAACCCAAGAGGGCATGCTTTTATAAGTAATTCAACCCGAATATTTCTCTTTTTGAGAAGGTAAGTTTTGTCATATTCCAGGCAGTCTAGCACTAGCACTAATACAGGTAAACCCTTATTGCATTTGTTAAAAATAATTGCATAAGGGCGTATGTATTTTGTGTGTACACTGAATTCTGAAGCACTGTATTGACTCAATAATCGGGAATCAGCTCGAAAGAGCTTTCCGCATTGACTGGATTCGCGTGGAAATGAACAAAGATTTGAGGGCCTCGAGGGACTTGCACTTCCCTCATTGGCGCGCCTTCCCTACAAGGGAATAGAGAAAAGGGGAACCTGTGTCAACACACCACACACATCCTAATTACGAGTCCGTGCTATTTTGGCCCTGGTAATCGTGAAAAGATTCCCCATTGCCCTGACGCAGCGCCTCGGCTCATTTGTCTGTCGTGGGAAATTCAAATTCAGAATTCAAAAATAATCAGAAATTGCTAAAGGTTCACGGCTAGCCATATGCCTGAAGTGAGCAATATTGCTACAGCCGCTGTAATGGCATGTCCAATGAAGATAGCCGCGGACATGCCCTTGCCGTGATTTCTTCTCTGTGATGTAGGAATCTGAAATAGGAAAGATCTTTCACATTGTTTATTGAGAATACGTTTATTTAGTGTTTAGATGGTTTCTTGTTTAGTGTTTAGATGATTTCTTGTTTAGTGTTTAGATGACTTTTCACTGCAAGGCGCCATCCAGGATCCAATGAGGGAGGCCAGAACCAGTTGTTATCCCTGGCAGTGAAACATAGTAGTTTTAGCTGCAGACGCTGGGGCGTGTCAGGGAAGCTGGGTTTCGGTGCGGAGTCAGCCCCTTTTTTCACCGATTATTGCTGCATGCTCAATAAATTTCACTTCTGTAGCTTCACAGTAGCTCGCAGAATGTACAAAATCGGAGGCACATTGAGAGTAAAATGTTCTTAGCCATGTTATACGAACAAGGCAGTACAAAGCAAGGATATCTTCAGTCACGGTAATACCGAGTAGGATGAAAGGTGAGACAAAAAGTCTGGTCACATCGGCAGACTTCTTTTTTCCTCTGCTAATTGCTGTTTACCATTATGGATTGCATTAAATCAGTGATAAAATGTGCAAGCCTATGGACATATAAAATCATGTGTTATCACAGAACATACAAAGTGCGCTCACTCATTGACACCTCACTGCGAGCAACCAGAACGACCTCCGTGGGATGTTATGGGGCTCTCGATAAGCGATCAAAATAAATCACAAAGCTGAATAAAGCCAATTGTTCCGGGAAGAGTAGGGCTCTTGAGGTGATTCGAGAGCCTCACTGACTATCCCGCAAACAGCATCGTTTGAGAGCACCATCACTCGTTCACTCCTTTCGCATACCAGCGATATCTCTCTATATATAAACCAGAAGTTGTTTGTGTGTCTGTGCGTCTGTCTGACCGCCTGAAATTGGGGTTTCGTGGAAATTCACTTTAAGGGTACTGATTGTGCTTGGAATAGACGTGGCATGGGCCAGCATTTGCAGAGCACACACAACATCACCTAAGCTCCGCCCACAATGGGCGGGACGTTCTCTGAAGATAGGCGAAGCCAAGGATCGTCAAAACGCTTCCGAAGCAGCCCAGGAAGAGGGAAATATGAGTGAAACTGAGCAGCGGGTAGGATGAACTGAGAGAGGGACACCCGTAAGGCACTCGTTCATTCTGCAAATTCTTACCACTGATGAGGGTACCCTATAAAAAATCTTGACGGCCCGAGCGATTCGACTGGCCCTCACTGGGAATACTCTACCACTTCTCACGCAGAAGGAGAATCGTTCGGCGAAACCGAGCGATCCCACTGGTGTATAAACAAAAAGAGCAGTGAGGAAATGTATTTTTACTGGTTCCTTACGTCGGCCGCTGAGGTCTCCTTTTTCTGCGTCCTGCAAAGGTCGCCTCCTAATGCGGCCTTACCACCTTGTGAAGGAACCACAAATGTACTACAGGGAAGTTCTAAATTGTACAGAGTGTTATCTCAACCATAGCATCACAAAAGGGTGATGTTATGAGACCTCTCAGCTTCCTGGTTCAGCTTCTTTTCTCCTACTGCTTCCCATAGCACGCCAACGGAGGATTACATGGATGAACAGAACGTCTCTTCCCTCAAATTTTGACACGACACGCATGGATGGTCACGTCTTAGTTCTGGACTGGTGAAGCGTTTTCGAGGTCCACTAAGGAGAGCTCATTGAACTGATTTGGATCGTGAGAGTTACGAAAAGAGCCGCTGCCGACTTCCTTCTGAGCAATTCGATGGACATTGGGATCACTGGTGCTATGAGTGATGCTTGCAGTTAGAGGTACAAAGGGTGCAGCCAAAGTCAACCTAAGCCGAATTTGTGATCCTGGAGTAAAAGTATTAGGTTGGCGGGAAAGTTCTGTCACATTTTTTCAAACTAGGCTTTCTTTTTATAGAGAGGCGTACAAGATCAAAATTATACAGCAATGTCATTGCGGAATCTCTGCCAGTTTTCGAGCACTTCGTGGATTCCATCGCTTCACAATTGAGTGTTTACTTGGGCTCGAGTCGTGGAGGTTTTCTCGGCCATATAACGGTTATGTCCGAGAGGTAACTAGCAGTTAGAATGAGCAATGTCTGGGGTACACCGGTGCAGGGGGAGAGCCATCCAGCTCTTTTGCATGAAGTTCGGCTCGAACTTTTTTGGACAGAGGGGGCTGCACCATCACGTTGAAGACGGACTGTGCGGACGAATTTTTCCCTCTGATCGACGATTCGCTTCAGATCTCGTAGCTGCCTTGCGTACGGATTGACCGAGGAGGCAGCTTCTTCATCCAGTAGTTTCCCGACCCACCGCTATCTAGAGCTGAGTTTACAGGTACTCCCGAACCTCACTTCGTCATTCGAACCGTAGGCTCCCGCTCTGAAGAGCTAGCGTCGTGGAAGATTGTCTGATGACTGTAGACATTGTCCTTGTGCAGCTCCATTATTTCGGCGTCGACAGCTGCCATGCTGGCGCCAGGGTGGTAGAAGAAATAGTTTGAAGGAAGCGCTTGAAACAAAACAACTTCTCCCACGAAGCACGACTGATGAATAACTGTCCCTAACTGGTGTAGTCACATCAATTCAGAAGGGAATCAGTAATGAACAGGTGATACAAGTTCACCAGGATTTGCATCAAAGTATCCCGCGACATACAGGAGCAGGACAAAAAGTTCCCAAATCGAGGAGAGCAAAGTTGAAAATAAACTAGAGAGAGAAGAAAAATAGAGTCCCGACTGCGTATAGAGAAATTGATATCGGGAGGTACTACGTAGGAAGTGAAACGTCTATAGATCCACTTAAACAGTAGAAAGGAGTAAATCCAAAGGTTGAATCAAGGTTGTAGCACCTGGTGGTATGTTGAGGACTTTTAAACGCTTTTCAGGTGACATAGCCAGTTGAATGAGCTTGTGGTTTTTGAAAGAGCTCTACGAATCAACTATCACAGGTGTTGACTGGATAGACAACGCAGGATCTTACCCAGTCTAACATAAGAGGCTTACTTGTAATATGAGTTTTATCCGCACAAAATGTCCTTTGGAGGAGAACACCCAATTCGGTTAGTGTTAAACTGCTAATTTGAAGTGACTAAACTAGTTCTCCATCGAAGAAAAACGGGCCTGAAAGCACATCACATGTGCTCTTCAGTAGCTGTAGTTTGACTCATTCATGTACCATCTGAAAACCAGCTAATTTTTCAAGAAGTCTCGAAATTGAAGCACAACTGACGAAGTGCCAGCATTTGACTGTATCCCTTCCGCAAATGAGAGCAGAATCATTGTCAGAAAATAACGGAATATACGTCCTTTCTGGACTCACAGAAGTTGTTTCGGAAAAAGCAAAATTCCGCCAATCAATTGCCAAGGAATCGAACCTCTGACCTCGCAGCTTTGAAGCAACTTACCTATCCACTTTACCACAGATCGCATGTCAGTTTTGACTTTCGAACTCAACTTGAGCTAGCACAAAGAGTACTCGGCAGGTACTGTGCTGGAATCCCCTCCCCTAACTCTTCCTAGAGAATCGTTCCGCAATCTCTAAAACCAGATTTGAGTTCAGATACGCAGACGCCAGTATACATCTCATCTTGAACGATCATAGCGACCTTTCGTGGTTAGCGGATTATAATGCTATTCGATAGTAAAATTCTTTTCGTTTCATCTTTTTTGCTTCTTGTCGTCCTATAGGTAGTTCGTTCAGTGAAATGGGGAAAAAAAGTAGTATGATACTATGACTGGAAAAAGAAACACTCCAAAACACAGATGGTTCTGCCCTTCGTCGGACAAACCATCGCTATTTGGTCAACCCCGGGACTCATCAGTGAGTCCAAGAAGAATAACAACACAAGAGGGAAGGACTCCATGAAAGAGAAAAAATTAAGGGAAATCGTGCACGTCATAGCGCTCCCATGGTATATCAACACCATTTCAGAGGCACTCTCGGGTTCTCACTTCCTCTCTGAATGCGCCGGCATCAGCGGCAGTTCGATTAAGTGCCATTAGTGGCGCTTCTATGATCGCTTATCAGTTCGCTGATAGACGGGTAGAGAGATTCTTTTGAACGTGTTAGCTGCAATCGCATCATGGTAATTATCCTCTTATTCTGTTTCATTTATGTGTGTTGTGGCTGGGAGTGGATGTCAGTAAAAATAATTACGGTGTGTGATTACATTTTCTCAACGTGACTTGCAGAAATCGTGGTACAGTGTGCTAATTCACCGGTGGTATCTTATGGTAGTGGTAGAAGACGGAGATAAGGTAAGCTCTCCGTCAAACAAATCAACAAAAAACCAAACAGACGTTCTAACTGAGCGGACAACCAGAAAACGTAGTTGTTGTTCAAAAATCGGGATCTCACGAGAAAAATTTTTCGCACAATACATTCAGAACGAAAAATCGAGTTGTTTAGTAGTGATTTTATAGATCTTGAGGTGTGATACTGTATTTGCTCGTGTATAGGAATGAAACACTTCTAACCAGGAAAGGTCAACAGGTCAGCCTGGCCATTTCCAATGAACTGCACACCGTTGTACGCGTCTTGGGACAGTGAACTCAAATCTACGTTTAGAATTTGCGGAACGATTTTCTGAGCGGAGTTATGGAGGGTCTTATCCCCGCGTGGTCGTTTCACATGCTATCGCGAGGAAACGTGGAAGCGTCTTTACATTTATGTATGGAGTCATGCTGAAACGTGGTAGTAGAGCGCAACGGGTAGGGAGCGGGTTTCTTAGGCGAGACGTCGTAGGATCGGTTCCGGGGCAGACGGCTTTTTTGCATTTGTCCAAGAACATAGCCGACAAAGCTTCTGAACATCTCTGCTCGCCTGCACTGCCTTATAAGGGAACCTGCAATCAGTTTTTTTTGAAAGTGTAGACCCATTGTGGCCTGAAAGAGTGTTCTGCTTGTACCCCTCGTAACACGTGTCACAAGGGTTTTTGCAATGAAATACCATCATATTCATGTTCAGCGGGTTAAATTACCCCTGGGGACAAGTTTCTAGCCGAATCTGATATTTCGACCTCACTTGGAAAATGTGGGCTATTCCATGGGTAATCAGCAGCAGATTGGAGCTCACCTACCATCGATGACTGGTCTCCGAATGGGATTTTCTCCCGATAGTCAGGAAAATGATGCAGGCAGCACAAATAAGTAAGCGAGGTACTAGTGTTTGCGAAAAGACATGACTGAAGAGTTATTTCAGTTCGAAGACCAGTCATCACCAGTATGCTAGTCATAGTATCGCTGTTGGCTATCAGTCAGCCATGACTATCCATACCCCGTTTTTTCGAAGTTGAGTCAGAAGCTCAGATTTTGCTAAGGTGGCGTCCCTAGGGGTTATTTGACCCCCTGAACACGAATATGATACCTGCTTTGCGCGAAGAGCGCTGTGAGTCGCGCTACCGGTGCCAACGCTTCGGTGCCAGCGCGCCCGTAAGAAGAAAAACAGTAAAGAAAAACCTCAATAACTCCGCTCAGAGAATCGTTCCGCAAATTTTGAAGATAGTTTTGAGTTCACCGTCTCAAGACGGGTACAACGATGTGCATCTCATTGCAAATGGCCAGGCTGACCTGTTGACCTTTCCTGGTAAGAAGAATCGAGCCTCCTTTCACCACCAGTCCAAGCTCTTCATATTAGGTCGTCCGGAGCATGTAGGCCTTTTTTGCCTGGTCCTGATTGCTGAAGTATTTTCCAGCAAGGAGGCTCTGAAAATGTCTGAAAAGGTGATAGTCGGTTGGTGAAAGGTCTGGAGAATATGGCGGGTGAAGTTAGAACTTCATCCTCACATTCATTCATATTGGGCATGACTGTGAAACTGTGGGCCGCGTTGTCATGCAGAGAAATCGGACCCTTTCTGTGGAAAGGGCTGGTGCAGCTGAACTGCCTGCAGATTTTCGGTCGATTCTTCACCATAGGACTCTGCTGGCGGTGATGTTGGCCGTGACAAAAAGTTAGAGTGATCACGCCAGCCGATTGACCACCACACGGGCATTTAACCTTGGGTGAAGCATGTTCGACTTTGAAATTCCGTCGCTGGTTTGTCGCGCACGGGCGTCACTACTGTCCGTAACGTCTCCTGTTATCATACATGATCTCCCTTCATCACACGTGACATTCGGTCCGAGAGCGGGTCGTTTGTTGTGCAAAAGCAGTGAAGAAGAAACCTCGAGACGTGCCAATTTCTGCCGGTCACTCAAATTGTGGGGCACCCACTTGTCGAGTTTTTTCACCTTCCCAATGCGTTTCAGACCATCTGCAACAGTGGATTTGCCAACGCCTAGCTTTTCTACAGTCCTCATCATTACAGACCGGTGGGGCGTGTCAGCCAGAAGGAGCGCGCACATGTTGGAGCCGTTCTCAGCCTTTTTTTGCAACGCGTATGCGACAAAAAGTGGTAGAAAACGAGTAATACGAAGGAATAATACAGTAATGCACTTGCCCGCTTCAAAAACTGGTGCAGAACGATTTTGCCGAACCGCACCAAACGCAGCCGCACTGCCACGCCCCACCGGTCCGCAATGATGAGGACTGTACAATCCCTCGAACTTTGGGATGGGTCACCCTCTCGACCGCTACGAGGTTCATCTTCAAGGCTGAAATCTCCAGAACGAAATTTGTCGAACCATTGTCGCACGGTGCTTTCTCCAACACTATTGGCCCCACACCTGGTTAATTTGTCGAGCTGTCTCGATTGCGGATTGACCCAATTTATAGTTGAAGAAAAAATCGTCCGAAGTTGCTCTTTTGACATGCTTCAAAAAGTCTTGGGAAAAGGGGTTTTATCAAGCAATGGTGAAACGGCAATTATATCATCAGATAGCGCAAAGAATTTTTGGCACTATTTACCTTTTACTGCCCCAACTATCCAGAACTTGAGCCAGTTTTTGACCGACTTTTTTCTCCGTGGACAGATTTGACTCAAATGTTGTCTTCTGGGGTAGTTTGACCTCCTGAATACGAATATCACATTCGCTCAGCCCAAAACTTCTTGACGCCCGCGCCACAGGTGTCGGTGACTTGAGGTATACTGGCGCCAGCGCCTGTAGCGTGGGCGCCAGGAGGTTTCGTGCCGAGCGGATGTGATATTCATGTTCAGGAGGTCAAACTACCCCAGGAACAAATTTTTAGCCAATTCTGCCAACGCAGAAAAAAGTCGGTCAAAAACTGGCCTGTTTTGGAATATTGGGGCAGTAAAGGGTAAATAGTGCCGGGTCATCTGTGCTTTGGAGTGTATTCCTTTCCCAATATTTGTTTTTCTTTGTTTCTCTGTAGCTTAGGTGTAGCAACAGTGTTAGACTGCCTCCAACAGTTATTCAGGCATAGCTAGGGAACATTGGTAGTGGGATGTAGGTCGTGATATAGTGTCCGATGAGTGTTGATAACTATGAGTCGAGATGTTTGTGTCCTTAAGCAATGCAGTTGAAACTATTTCAACCGCTGAACCCTCAAATTTCTACGAAAAGTAAAATCTTAAAGATGTTCGCCAATGAGGAGTGATAAGAGCCACCGACAGATAGTAGATACGTGGGAACTGCTTCACCAATTCTAGGTTGTACCAGGATCCTACTATATATAATCCGCTAAGTATGTCTGTAAGTGTTGTGTGTGTGTGTGTGTGTGTGTGTGTGTGTCACGAAATTCATAGCGAGCGTCGCAGAAAAGATAGGATGACAGTTCCAAGAAGTGATATACATGGCAGGACGGGAACACTTTTGGTGGGTGATAGAATGTGATAGCACCTGATAAGATTCGATAAGGGGCCTTAGAAAGGGAGGGTGACCGAGCCCATAGTGCGGGACACAGTAACAGTGGGACATTGGTTCCAAGGTATGATATAGGACGTGAGACAGGAACATTATTGATGGGTGACAGGGAATGATAGCAGCTGATAGGATTTGATAAGGGGAGTTAGAATGGTAAGGTCACCATACTCATAACGCGGAACACAGCATCAGCTAGGCATTAATTTCAGAAAATGATATAGAGTTGGAGATGGGGACACGGCACGTGAGGTGATAACAGCTGATAGGGGCTGATAAGGAACGTTGCCAATGCTGTTCAGTCAAATTGCTGGAGCCTTTACACTACCAAATTATAGAGTTTCAGTGATAGGGACATTGATGACGTGACAGGATCTTATCAATCGATAAGAAAACTAAGGGGCCATTATCATTACCTCTCTTATCACTATACCCCAAGTATCAAAGGCTCAGTGTGCATACTTTTCCTTTAGCCATCACTTCCCTGATTGCCCTAGAAAATGAACTTATCCTACTATATAATGTCCGATGTCGACGAGCGGGGGGGGGGGGGGGGGGGGGTGTAGTTCGCCTGAAACAGGAATCCCAGGGAAATTCGAGAAATTCGAGGAGAACCGAAAAACACTTCAACGAGCGGATCGCATACTAATTGAAAGGAAAGCGTGCCTTTCAATTAGTATGCGAAAGGCAGTAGGCATTCCGGTGCAGGTAATGGAAACGAAATCTGCTATTTCACTGAGCGATTCATATTGCGCTGTATTGGCCGACTACACATTGTATCTATCTACAGATTTATGTATTCTATGGGCGTCATGGCGCGGACTACACCGCTGCTGTAAATAGAAGCGCGTGCTGAGTTGTGCGGGATCCTAAGCCTTGCTCTGTCTGTTACGATTCGATCACTACAGCGCCTTATGAGCAGCGCACTACCGAAAAAGTTCCGTTAAAATTATGGAGCCGCCTGGCGAAGCCAGGCCAGCTCGGCGAAGCCGAGCTCAAGAGAAGGAGGAGAGCACGGCGTGAGCCGTGCGATCCGACTGGTGTAAAGATATTTCAGTACCACTTCGATCCTGTTGCCATGAACTCTCTGAACAGCAAAGCTACCCCTATTTCAAACGAATGATGGGTGTTTTTAGGAGTGCGATAAGCACGACGGCTCAGCACAGAGATCTGGTCAGTAGCACAGGTTTAGCCATGCGCACAGCAGTGCGCGTCGGCCAGACTGGTATGAAACATCTAGTCTGGCTTCACATGCTTTCTTGGTGAATTGATCACTAAGGCAATCGGAGCCTGGCGATGTCTCCGCGGCAAACAACTATAACATGATATTCATATCCATGTTTCAGGAACAGTTTCTATCCAAATCTACTTCACTCTCTAATAGAGTAAAGTGATCTCTCCTTTCCAGCCTACTGAGGTTTTAATTGTGGCTACGCTTTCGTGTTACGTCTTACGATACCTAAGCAGTTCGCACGCATCCCCTTCGCATGACACGGATGGATTTGAGTCTACTATTACCAGGCAGCGTCCTCATGACTAGTAGCGTCTAATCCAGCGAACTTGTCCACAAGAGCGAACTTGTCCATTCACAAAGCAGTTAAGTAGAAAGCGCTTGCTGGATTGTCTGAGCCCTAGGTATACACAAGTTCGTACAGTATTTCTGAGCAGTTCCATTAAAAACAATTTATTCATTTGTGCACACACTTTAATCAGTTACTTGAAATGAATTATTTATAAAAACGAGTTTGTAGTGTTCGTCCATCTCCCGTCATTATCAAAGTATGACAATGGAATGACGTAGTTTGACGTCCAATCTCTCTCGAAAATCTGGAAGAGGGCATTACTAGCATGCCATAAAATCCATTTGAATGCCTTTTATTTTGCTGTACTTGTTCTGCTACAAAAGGTGAGGGCGATTTTTCTGAAAGCTTGCACGTAGCATGTGCTTGGCATGAGGATCGTTGGAATGCCTTTGTAAATGAGCTTACGGACAACAGATGGGCATGATTTTTGAAAAGGAAAGCACCGTGGACGGGTCCTCAGTCGGTTCAGTGTGCTTCACCCCCGAGTGATTGGAAGCAAAAGTTGTGCTGCTTGCGTTCTTTGCAATAGGAAGGAGGATCGTAATCCAAGCTACATATGCAGCTCAGGTTATCCTCGTTACCATCCTCGTTCCTTTTCCAAAGAATTCTTTCGATTTTTCCACTTTTTTCGCGTGATCTTTCCATTTTCGTAAGCGATGAAAACTATCGAATGATCTTTATAGATCATTAGAGTGAAGATGTTGGTGTGCTTATTTCTGGATATCACTATTACGAATTAGGTACCTTTGCGAATTGGTTCACCATAAATGACTCTTGACTGGTGTCATCCGATCGCACGACCATTCCTATTCCTGCCGTATATTTCCAATAGTCAGGAGTCCAATTAGAAGTT
>MU912284.1:59350-73413 GCA_036418165.1 Cooperia oncophora
CGTAGTTTGACGTCCAATCTCTCTCGAAAATCTGGAAGAGGGCATTACTAGCATGCCATAAAATCCATTTGAATGCCTTTTATTTTGCTGTACTTGTTCTGCTACAAAAGGTGAGGGCGATTTTTCTGAAAGCTTGCACGTAGCATGTGCTTGGCATGAGGATCGTTGGAATGCCTTTGTAAATGAGCTTACGGACAACAGATGGGCATGATTTTTGAAAAGGAAAGCACCGTGGACGGGTCCTCAGTCGGTTCAGTGTGCTTCACCCCCGAGTGATTGGAAGCAAAAGTTGTGCTGCTTGCGTTCTTTGCAATAGGAAGGAGGATCGTAATCCAAGCTACATACAGCTGTATGCAGCTCAGGTTATCCTCGTTACCATCCTCGTTCCTTTTCCAAAGAATTCTTTCGATTTTTCCACTTTTTTCGCGTGATCTTTCCATTTTCGTAAGCGATGAAAACTATCGAATGATCTTTATAGATCATTAGAGTGAAGATGTTGGTGTGCTTATTTCTGGATATCACTATTACGAATTAGGTACCTTTGCGAATTGGTTCACCATAAATGACTCTTGACTGGTGTCATCCGATCGCACGACCATTCCTATTCCTGCCGTATATTTCCAATAGTCAGGAGTCCAATTAGAAGTTCCTACGAAATTTCGAATGCTTAACTGAACTCGGAACACGAAATTCTTTGAAGCTCCACTCGCCACGCTCGTGAGGAAAGAGAGGGTTTAGGCGTCACTATTACATGCCCAACACTAACACAGAATTCTGATCGGAATTCTGCTACGGTTCGTCGGCTTCATCCTCCACCCCCAATTACTCCTTGCACGCTGACTTCCTCCCAACGACTGAGCTACCTTTCAACCCGAAGTCGCTCGTCTTCTGCTAGATTTTGATTCTCATTGGAAAACAACTGCGCTCCATGCAAGCTGCACTTTAGTGACTTCCGAATCAATAATTTACAGTCATAATCCTTGCAAAGATAGGGCGTGTGACGGAGGCGTGAACTGGAGAGCTGTCAAGCCGGTCTTTCTAAATGATGCCATCCCCACTGCCGCAACGATCGGCTCCGATCGCTTCTGGCTGCGGTCAATTCACGCTCCCGTCACACGCTTCGCAGCGATAACGACTGTGTAGAACTTCAAGCTCACTCTTGTTCATCTGCCAAACTCGGTAAAAACTGCTACTCACCAACATATACAGCTTTTTCGGTAACAAAATACTTATTGTGATAAACTCTAGCGAATGGAATACTACCGTAATCCATATCAGGCACTTGAATCAAGCGAATTTCAATTGATCCTCGAATGCATTTTCCAGCTGTAGGTCACGGAATAAAAACAGGATAAACACAGACCACTGATGTCTTATTTCTTAAAACAGACCTTGATATTTGCACTGAAGCTGACTGCTAATATCCTGCAGTGAATGGAGATAGGAATACGTTGCGTACGAGGTATGAGGCCAGCGCGAGACCATAAACCGTACCTGGTAAAGTAATGATAACCTTTAGCGGAGGTCCAAGTATCAAACTTCATGATCTTGTGGAAACATCACCTCACCTTGACTTGCCTGTCGAAAGCAGCTCTTCGGACTGCTTCGTCGAGTCTACCGTACCATCTGAAATATGCATGATCACAACGGCATGAACCCATTGGTTATTTCGTCTATTCGTTTTGGCAACGTGCACTCAAAAAAGTTCCGGAGGGGTGTGGCTCATAATTTAAATTCGAATCTTAGTCTTGTTCAACCGGTGATCAGGCTACCTTTCGAGTATTCCCACAGAGTGTCAAAGACGTAATCCGTAGTTTACGTTGACGATACGCTAGATTCGTTGTCAGTGGCGGAGTGTTTGAACCGGAATTCACTTTTGGGTGTTTCTTGGTTAGTGCCAGCTACAATTAGTAAGAAAGTCCTATAATCATAAACTCACGAGTTCAACGGCTTTAAATAGCGCGTGCATGGAGAGTAGTCCATCACAGCCATGTCCAGCCTGTCCTGTGAAAAGGTTGTCGATTTGAAACAAATCCCATCACGTGCTTCAATTAAGCTCATCTTGGCAAAAATTTGAGCTCTTAAGCCACACTGACAACTGGGGTATCGCGTTTCTCGGAGATTTCGGAACCTCAAACAAGGCCGACTCTCTCCAACCAATTTGTGATAAGGTTTGGTCTATAAGGTCCACCATAGTCAAGCTATGCTGAAGAGATACACCATTTGTAGGGACTCGAGCTCGAAATTTTTCCAAACATGAATTCAGTGGGGATGGTCGGTTGCTAACAAACGTATATCATGACCATGTTTTTTTGTTCTGAAGATTGAGAACATGTGCAAATTCACCTCAGCTTCATCAATAAGTTTCACCATGGCATCGATGTCCGATTCTCGTCCGCATGACTGAAACCCTGGAGGAGATACCTAAAGAAATGAGTGCAGGTCAAGTCCTCAACAATAGTGCTACAGACCACGGGATATACAGTCGTCATCCTTGCACTTGATAGGGGCGTGTCGGCGAGAAGGAGCGTGCACACTGTTTGAAGCCTTCTCAGCCTTTTCGTTGAAACGCGTATGCGACAAAAAGTGATAGAAAACGAGTAACACGAAGGATATAATACAGTAATGTCACTTCCTGGTTCAACGATTGGTGCAGTACGGGTGCGACGCGCCGCACGCAGCCGCACTGACATTGACTATCAAGTGCAAGGATGACGACTGTATACTCGTTATTTTGACATGTGAAGGCAAGTTTCAAACGACCGCAGATCATTCTTCCATAGCTAGAGCGGCTGCACCTACATATCGGATCATGGGAAAAGCGCCAGCAAAGAGAAAGGAACTCCGAGAAGGGTCTGTCTGAGAACTCTTTGGCGAGTTCTTTTTCAATTCATTGGGGTCCAATGGGCATACTATTGGAAAAACTGTTACCCTCACTCACTATTAAGAACTTGGAAATTGTTCGACTAGTGTTCCCTTAGCAATAGAACAATTCCTTGAAGTAATCCAATAATTCCGTAAATGAGTCAGCAAAAAAGCTTGATCTTTCGCATCGTAGACGAGCAAAGCGGCTATGGGGCGCAGGAAACACCAAGGAGGTATGAGGGAGGGGGAGGAATCAGGACTCAGGAGGGTGTCTGAGGAATGTTCGGCGAATTTTTCTAGTCTTCGCAGAGGTCCCACAGGTTAGCTATTTTCACTGAAAAAACTATTACGGGCCCTCTTCCAAAAGAAATTGGTTACTATTCTTCTCCCAAGAATAGAACAATTCCTTGAAATAATCTGATGATTCCTTGGATAAATGAGCGAAAATGGCTTGATATACGGACCATTCATGAGCAAAGCGTCTGCGTAGCCAAGGAACTCTAGGGAGATACTGTCTAAGACTTCTTCGACGAATTTTTGTAAATTGGAAACTTTTCTACAACTGTTCTCTCAACAACAGGATGATTTCTTGGAATAATCTAATAGTTCCCTCAGATGGATGCATAGCAGCTCGATCTACCGGATCGCTCACTAGCAAAGCGTCCGCGAAGCGGGAGGGAATCCAGGGAGGTTTTGTCTAAGAGACTATCGGCAAATTTTTATAAGGATCGTCGGGGTCCCACAGGTGAACTACTTTTACTGGAAAGAGTATTACCTGCCCCCCCCCCTTTGTAGGAAATTTGGGAACTGGACTACTACTGTTCCCTTAACAATAAAACAATCCCTCGGAGTAATCCAATAATTCCATGAATAATCAGTAGAAGTGGCTTGATTAACCGGATCGTTGAGCAAAGCGTCTGCGAAGCGAGAGGGAATCCAGGGAGGTCTAAGGCAGCGTTCATACTTTGCGACAGCAGCGGCAATCGCGGCGATCGTAGCGATCTTAGTGATCGCGGCGATCGCCGCGATTGCCGCGATCGTCGGTACGTGGCAGAGCGCGCCCCAACGCTATTACTTGGACCGCTCCGAAGGCTTTTAGGAAGAAGCGACCCAATTTCACGCTTTTTTGCCTTTAGCTAGAATTGTTTTAAAGGAAGAACCCGCGATTACTCGCCATCTCAGATGGTGGATTAGGGGGTTCCATATAGACGACAAGGGGTTGAGTAACTCGACTGTGAACAAAAAAAGCACAAAAAACATGCCACCCCTAGATAGAACCCCATTTCGATCCCAGTTTGTACGTGCCCAATCAACTCTATCTCCAAAACTACGCCCTCATATGCACATGCTGATTGCTGCTGCATATGCTGATTCACCGATAAGATTTCTACGATCGTACAAGTGGCGATTATCATGCTTTTTCGTCCTGCAATCTCATTTTCCACTGGAAGTCGGTCATTAGGGGCGGAGTCTGGAGGCGGAGTCACTGGAAAAAAGGAGGAGCCACTGAACCTATATTGCGCTACAGCGCCCCTCCCATAGAATTTTTTGCCGCGAAACCGGTACAAGGTTGTTCGTCGCGGACCACTCTAACCTCCTGACGCCATATTTTCAACTTCGATACCTGATCGCGGACCGTGCCTTTAATATTGACCTTGGTTTAACATAAAGAAAGGTGGACTCAATAACTTTTGTTTTCTATTTCCTTTTTCGATTCAGGATAGAAATGAGCAAAAAGCGTGGAAGCTTCGTCGAGCTTATACATGAGGTTATAAAGTTTTCACCTGTTGATGTTGCGTAAAATGATTAGTGTTTTGGTTCCTAGGTGAGTTTCTTTCTGTTTCTTTTTTTCGTTGTTTGAACTCGACTTGTAAACTATAAATGTTTTGGAAGTTGGAACAGTTTAGACAACAGGAACTTTTGAGGCGCTTGTATAAATTGAAAAAATGAAAACAAAAAACTCCACTCGGAGCTCATCGAGTTGAACACCATGGAGGCACGTCATTTGACGTGTCGGTGGTCATCTTAGCGCAGGAGCCCGAGATCACGGCGCGTAAGACATTGGAGGCATTTTGGATCACTGCCAAGGACCCTAAAATGAATAGAAAGGAGGAGTGTGTGGCTGTGACCCGCGAACTCGCGCCTTTCCTCGACCTCTGTAAGTTTTGATCTACCGTGAGGTCGGAGGGTGTAACTGGTAATGGTTAATCCGCATTCAAGTCAACCTCAGGGTGGTCGAGCCCGCACTGCGGCGTCTAGATCAAGGTGAGCCACAACACTATCGATCGATACCGTTGGGTCGTTTTACTAGTTTAGTGAAATTGTCTTGAGAATTGTTGAGGCGTTTCAGCGGGCAGGTCTCATGTGTTTTTTGTCCATTTCAGGCTCTGACGAAGGCGAAGACGCCGAAACGTTGGCCTAATAAAGCATTTCAATCTTGTCGAGGCTCGAAGACAAACTACATAGAAAACAAAAAAGACAAAAAGAAGCTCACCCAGGAAATGGAGTTGCTCTTATCCCGACCTAAAAAAAGGAAAACCTCCTTACCTCATATTCCAGATCCGCTTATGTATAGAAAGTCGTAAGTTATCGGCTTAGTAGCCATTATTAAGAGAAAAAAGGTCTCACAAGTTTGATTTCCTTATTTATCAAGCGAGCGGTCCATAATAGCGTTGGGCGCGCTCTGCCACGTACCGACGATCGCGGCGACCTCGGCAATCGCCGCTGCTCTCGCGAACTATGAACGCTGTCTAAGAGACTTCCGGCGAATTTTTATGAGGACCATAGGGGCCAACAGGTGTATTACTTTCACTGGGAACACTATTACCTGGCCCCCTTTGTAGGAATTTGGGAACTGGACCACCACTGTTCCCTTAACAATGAAACACTTCCTCGGAGTAATCCAATAATTCCATGAGGGAATCAGTAGAAGTGGCTTGATCTACCGGATCGTTGACGAGTAAAGCGTCTTTGGGGTGTAGGAAACACCAGGGAGGTACTGTTTGAGGAATCTTTGGCAAATTCGTCTAGGCTTCACAGGGGTCCAGTTGGCGAACAATTTTTACTAGAAGAACTTCTACCCGCACTCACTGGTAGGAATTTGAGAACAGTTCCACTAGTATTCCCATAGCAAAGAACACTTTCTCGAAGTAATCCAATAATTCCTTGATTGATATAGCGAAAGCGACTTGAAGCGTCTGCTGGGCGTGAGGGACACCAGGGAGGTACTGTCTGAAGAATCTTCGGCGAATTTTCCCACGTTTCGTAGAGGTCCTGTGGGAAATCGACTTTTACTGGAAGAACTTCCACCGCGTGCTCTTTCGAGTGTTTAGGAACTGTTCTACAACTGGTCTCTTTCAACGATGAAAGAATTCCTCAAATCAATGCCACAATTCCCTCATTCAAATGAATCGGTAGGACATGCTTGATCTGCATAGCTGACGAACAGAGCGTTTGCGAGGCACAAGGAAACCCAGGGAGGTAATCTCTAAGGGAAAGCGGCTGAGTTGTTCTAAATCACAGGGGTTTAATGACAGAGCGTTTACAGGATGAACTTCTACCTGCACACAGTGATGTTAATTTGGAAACATTTCTACTACTGATCTCTTAGCAGTAAAGGAAATTCTCAATCCGGTAACCTCTCGAATGAATCGGCAGAAGTAGCTTGACCTACCGTATGTTAATGAGGAAAGCGTCTACGTAAGGAATTGAATCCAGTGAAGTGTTATTTAGAAAACGCAGAGTCATGCATTGCCAATGACAAGAAAGGTACACTCGAAAGCCCTGAGATGAGGTAGGGGTGGCTGCGTACTTCAACTAAACGTCGTGGTGGCTATGCTTTTGGAGAGATATTTTCATTTTGACCCAAATGTGGTCACGTCTCTGTCCAACAAAGAACAAGATGGCGGTTGTCTCAAATTGAAATATCCCACGAGTAACCAGTTCTGTGCCATGTTCGAATGCCACGCCTACCCCGCCTCAGGGATAAGGAGTATATATGCACGCATGACAGATTGCTCCCACGCTCCAGAAAGGTCCGAGCGTTTACTGTGTTTTGAATGTCTAATAATAAATGAAGTCGTTGCGGACGGCCACCGTATGTACACTCGAGATCCCTGAGATCGGGTAGGCGTGGCCGCATGTTTCAACTTACCCTTAAGGCGTCTACGCTTCTGATGCGATATTTTCATCTCGACACAATCGTTGTCGTGTCTCTGTCCAACACAGAACAAGATGACAGTTGTCCCAGACTGGAATATTCCACTAGTAACCAGTTCCTTACAGTGTTCGAATGCTCCGCCTACCCGATCTCAGGGATTTCGAGTATACTTCTGTTCACCACTCGCTCCTTACATCTGAGCTAGCAGCTTGCCTCCGCCTTCAGATATCGTGTTCCTCACAACAGAAGTCATGATAACTCCTTCATCATTCAACCATGAAACATCTAAGTAACCCTGCTTCTCCAACTTTTGGATGAGCCCCGCGCTTGAGACCCATCCCCCTCTTTCACGGTCTAATTTGATCCAAGGTTATTTCGACTACAATCGCGTGCTGTGGGTGTCAGTGGAGTCTTATTAACCAGCCTCCAGCTTCCTTGCTCTGCTCGTGGTAATCAGTTAGCGGTCGATTTATCAAAAAAACGAATAAGTGATGGAAAGGCGGCGAATCGGCCCACTGCATCTCTCGTAAAAGCGAACCGACTGCTTGCAATGACATCGGCAGTATGAGCTTCCAAATGATCGATTTTGCAACTTTGGTGACACTCTAGAATCTCACGCTCGGAACTGCAATTCCGGGTGTTATGAAAACAAGTATATCAGGCGACTTTTTGTACCTATTACAATCCCCCTAGACTTATAACATCACCCCATATATAAAATTCGCTTTGTCTGTTTGTTGTTTGTTTGTTTGTTTGTTTGTAAGTTTGTAAGTTTGTTTGTCTGTCCGGAAATTCGGTTCGACCTGAAGAACGACTTGGAGAGGTCGGGTCAAGGTGGGGATGGGTAGAGCATGGGACAAGAAATAAAAAGCACACTTGACCTATGGGAAGCCCCGCCCACAGTGGGCGGGGCACTCGCCGAAAGTTTGGGGTTCCGCAGAAAAATGTTCATAATTCGCTTCCGGAGCAGCTTAAAGATGGGGAAAAAAGGGACTAAGGTTAGTAAGGAGTCGCCAGACTAACTGTGGCAGGTACACCCTAAATGGGCGGGGCGTACTCAAGGTGGGCGGTGCTTCTCGCAAAATTCAGTAACCCGGTTCGCGAGTGTTTGGAAGTCGCAAAAACTCAGTGTAGAATGTAAATATCTGGCGAATATAGGGCACGCTCAAAGTGTGTTGAGACCCGCCCACAGTGGGCGGAGCTTGCCCTAAATCGCAGGGTATTCATTTTAAAAGTTTGTAGCTCGGTTCCAGAACACTCCAGATACCGGAAAAAAGTGGATTAAGTTCAGCAGAGGGTCGTCGGTTAAGATTGTGGGGCAAAAAAATTGTGGGCGGAGCCTGCTCCGAGGTGGGCGGAGCCAGACAAAAAGGGTCTGTAAAACGGTTCCAGAACACTCCAGACACCGGAAAAAAGTGGATTAAGGTCAGCAGAGGGTCGTCGGTGAGGATTGTGGGGCAAAAACATTGTGGGCGGAGCCAGCCCGAGGTGGGCGGAGCCAGACAAAAAGGTCTGTAAAACGGTTCCAGAGCACTCCGAAGACCGGAATAAAGTGAATTCAGGTCAGCAAGGGGTCGCCGATTGAGAAATGTGGGGTAGACATATTGTGGGCGGGGCCAGCCCGAGGTGGGCGGAGCCAGACGAAAATTCTCTAAAACTGTCCCAGAGCACTTCAAAGACCGGAAAAAACGTGGATTAAGGTCAGCAGAGGGTCGCCGGTGAGGATTGTGGGGCACAAACATTGTGGGCGGGGCCTGCTCCGAGGTGGGCGGAGTCAGACGAAGAATCTGTAAAATAGCTCAAGAGTACTTCAGACACCGGAAAAAAGTGGAGTACAGAACAAAAGGCGGATATCAGTTGAGTCTAGAAATATGTGAAAGAAAATACGCGCGGCGAAGCCGCGCCCGCCCGGCGCAGCCGGGCCGTATCAGAAGGAGCCGCGCCGGCGTCAGCCGGCGAGGCGACTGGTGACTTATAACGTGGATCAAAATTCTATGAATATCGTAGAAGTAAGTATATTGCGAGCGATGGGATAGACGTGCGGGAATCTCTTCCAACGTAATAGTTCCTTGGACCGTGGTAACTTCCCCTACTTCTCATTCTCGTTCAGCTATACGAAAATCTCGTTTACTACGTACATAACAAAAGCGCTAATGATACTGACAGAGAGTAATTCATTTTACCGAAAAGTACACCGCCTGACTGCCTTGCGATTGTGGTACGGATGTTGGGCGTTCATGATAGGCAGGCGTAGCGTAATTATCCGGCCAACTGAAAATAATAGTATTGAAGTGTTTTGCACAGGCACTCAAATAACGAGGGCACGATCACAAGGATAGGGGTCCAGTAGCTTACAAAAAACGGTGATCTCGGCTTAGTTGCTGTAGAGCAAAAGTTGCTCAATCGCTACAATTGTTGGGACTTTTTCTTAGTGTTTAGTGGGTAGGGGTTAGTGACACTTGCTCAGTAGTGATCGACATGGTGGTGAATTTAGGAACGGATCGCTCGCCCACCTTCTCATTGAAAGGATGTGCTTCGGAACAGAAAGATTATGCAAAGAGTATACAGTTTGTAGCACTGTTTCACATCATCACCTCCGGCGGCTGCTACCCTTCAGTCCATCTCCGCATGAGCTCCTTCCGAGGCGAAATCCAGTCACCGGATGGATTTCGCGAACGCTGGTTCCTCCTATCCCCTTTGATGTTCCTAACGGTGGTTCCCTTTCAGTTGCGCTCACTTCAGTATGCGATTTCCAAAACATCTCAAGGAATGGCTCGTGTACCCATGAGGTTTCTTTACTTATCCTACCATCGTGGCAGAATAACAACAGAGATGCTGCCTACCCGTTTCCTCAGCGATGGTTTCCTACCCAGGGTGTTCCCTTTTCCTGCAACACGACCATCGAGTTGAATGTCTCGGAGCGTGTAATTAGAGTCTTATATGGATGTTGTGAGGAGTAAAAACATTGAGCTAGGATTTATACCTTTGAAGGGCAAACTGCTTTCTAGTTTTCCCAGGAGTTGCTATCTGTTACCGTTTTCTTCATCCCTCGGTGCATATTGCAGATGGGCAAAGATACCGACAAACATACCAACATACATATACCGACAAAATTTAATGCTCTATGTTACGGACTAATAGTCAAATGGCAGGCTGCATCTATCTCTTAATTTGCATGTCAATCTGATTCGATTTCGTTCGTGATCCGATTAGCCGCTCCTCAAAACGCTTGGGGGAGAGGCATTATGCACCATGATATATCACCCGGCAAATCCGGGGAGCCAGCTGGTCAAATAAACTGCATTTCACTCTGGTTGTGAAGGTGGAGCCGACCCTACAGTGGTAGCACTGTGCTTCTTTACTGATGTGCCCCTTCTTTTTGAAGCACTCAAGAGAAGGGGCATTCTATAAAAAGAGCCAATGGCAAACCGCAAGACTTCAAGGCAAATTGTTGTGGATGTGCGATTCTTGCTTCCTTAGGGAACCATTTCCACTCGTTTTTGACGTTCCTATAGCCCTTCATCAAAAATATCGTCCATAATTCTGTGCTCGTTGTACGAGCCTCTAATTCGCAGAAATCAACTTGGAAAAGCGCTAAATGTCTAAACACTTTTTATTGACTCTTCTCCTGCCCTGTCTAGCACTATCAACTGTGATTAGCCCATGGAACCTTTATCAAAATTACCACATTGAACGCCGCGGCGTTTTTGCGGCGACTCCCGTTTTTACTTCCTGCGTCTCCGCGCGCGTGAATTGCGTGCAATACACAAACGCGCGAAACGGGAGTCTTTGTGCCGCATGCCCCTTTACACGCTCATTCTGGTTACTTTTGCGCTCATTTCTACATTGTTCATTATGAATGATGACTTCTTTAGCTGCATAGATGGATCTGGACAACGTAGAAGATCTAAACGTCAGTTTTGACGACATAAGTATTGTTATCATAATCAATTAAACACTATCAAATGTATTGTAAATTAACACTTATTATCACTAGAAGTCTTACTACCATTGTAGTGATGCGGAGCTATCATAAGAAGTGCAATTACCGACCGCGCCACTGACTGTATTTTGTAATATTAATGAATTACTTCAATGAGCAGCTTATTTCGCGCCATCAAGAACTAAGCATAAGCAAAGCTCACTGAACATATACTTGGTGAAAATGATTCAAGTCGCACTCATACCCACGAAAAAACCGACCCACAAAACGTGAATTGTGGGCAATACACAAACGCGAGAAACGGGAGTATGCGCGTGTATTGCCGACAATTCACGCGGCGTTCAATGTGTTAAAAAGTCAAACAATAACTAGATACGAGAGCTCCGCACATGGTTTTACTAGCTGCATTAGGACTGCAGCTTTCATGATCTGGAGGGGCGAATTTCTAGCTCATTGATATCAAAGTTTATGACTGATCCATGAGCCTTCGAACACTCCGTCGTGTTGGTTGCCTTACAACGAGCTATCTTAGGAAGGGAAGGCCCACCGTTCCGAAATACTCCGACACCATCAGTTTGCTTACGCACGCATTTTTCCCTCACCTCTCCCGAACACAGGGTCTCAGTCGCGTCCCATTTGTAAAAAAATAAAAGCACAAAATTACCTTTGTGGAATTCTCGCTCCCGGTGCTCCCATATCCCAATAGATTTCCAACAAATTGGTGAGATCTTGAGCAAGGCAAGGGCAGTTGAATGCAGCTATGCCAAGTTCCTTGACCTATGATATGAGTATGATCTTCGACTGCGATTATGTATGATCAGCTAGATGAGTCAGTAACACACATTCGGTAAACCGTTGAAATTCCAGCCGAGCAATATAGAAAATCCAAAAGAAATGCAATTGACATGATAACTGCTGTTCACGCTGCAGTACGCGTTCCGAATGTTATCACAAGAATGCTGAGTTGTGGGCAAAAGTCGTGCCCCAGGCGGGAGTCGAACCCGCACCTCACGCTTTCCGGGCGAGTGCGCTATCCGTTACGCCACCAGGGCCGCTTTTACCCTCTCAGCTTAACGGCTTACGCCGTAACTTTCTAGCCCTTTTGCCCACAACTCAGCATTCTTGTGATAGCAATTAATATGATTTGTTTGAATTCCGATCTTTGTGGTTATATCATTGGAACAACAGGGACATTGGAGGTGCCCCGTTGCACTAAAAGAAGAGGAACAGTCACAGACGGAGCAAGCCTTCCAGTTCTGCTTGTTTTAATTACTAGATGATGTGGATGAGCATTGATCACCCACACTGTCCTCCGTTACATCCATGACATATTTGAACCATACACCTAAACTGCAATCACGAACGTCGACCAGTCTTTACCATACATAGAAAAATCGGTTTCTTCTCCCAAGGCTCTTTTTGCCTCAAGTCCTTAGGTGGATAAACGAATTCGAAACTTACAAACCTGAGTTAGTGAACGCCAATCAAAATTTGCAGAGCCAACATAGAAGTGTTTGCCGTCAACGACCCAGGATTTCGTGTGGAGAATGCCTCCTGGGTACCTGAAAGCAACAAAATGAACTTCAGTGATTCGGGATTACCTTGTTCACCACGTACCATTGTGTAAAATCGAGTGAACGGACTTCGAGATTCCCATTTGAATTTGCGGCCAAGTCCTTCGTTTCAGTATAACCTGAAAAAGTAATGATGATTTGTTCAGTGCAGCTTGAAAACGTTATGGTGATGACCAGGCAGGGATCTCTGAAGAGGTCTCACTGTAGGCCGGGAAGGAGTTTGCTAAGGATTGCAGCACTCTAATCCACAGAGTACAGAGAGTCTGAGCGCAGTTCGCCGACGGGCGGGGGGGGGGGGGCATTCTGCTTTCCATAGATGTGCCGACCCATCTAGGTAGCCTTTTCTCGAGTTGACACGTTTTAGGATGGTGGCTAGACGATCTTGCACCAGCTTCACAAGGGTTCACAAGTTTTACCAGGGTGAGATTTGCAAACCGGAATCGGAACCGGCAATCCGGAGCCGAAACAAAGCGGAAGCAATGGTAGTACATGCCCACCCCCCGTCGACAAAAAGGGCCGGTCTGTGGAAGCACCTAACATCTTATTGCAGGGTGTGGTAAGACGCTGCGCTACCGGTAAGAGAAATGACCTCGAGGGTCATATCTGGAGATAACGCTCACCGGGCTAGTGCGCTGACCATTGCACCATCATGACCTTGGCTTCCACCCTCCCAGCTTGATAGCTTTTTATGCCACAGCATTGTTTTCTTGCAGGATGTGCAGGATGACATAAGAATGATCCAAAGTCACGCAAGGACTTAATTCTGATTATGAATCTGATGAGCACTTTCAGAGTAGAAGCTAGCGGAAAAGGAAGATTAAAGACTGTGAGGTGTTCTGCTTCACTTTCGCAGGTTGGTAGATACAGCCAGCTTTAGTTTACACTTCCGCTGAACCTCCTTTTTTCCAGAGCTGTAACCCACGTTCGAATTACTCGAATGAGGAGCAGACCAAAGCGGTCCTAATGCGGTCTCGGAGGAGGTTGTCTTGAGGATCGGACGGTGTCACAGGTGAGAACATGTTGGAACGTAGGCCAATCAAGTCGATTGACAACGTAGGCCAGCCAAGCCGCTGCGCAACTATGCACGCGTTTTCATTCAAAAGAAGTGGATTGCACCCCAGGGCACATCATTGTTGGGGACTCCCCAACAGGGGGAGGGGTCGTATTTGGCCGCTGGGAGGGGGGTCGTAATGAGTGCGGTAGCCAGTAACGAGCAGCGCAAAGGTGTCAGTGTGCTGAATCCGGTGCGAAATTTGTATTGTAGAGAATCCGGATATGTAAAATAGTACGTAACCAGTCGGATCGCCCGGCTAACGCCGAGCTCTCCTCCTTCTTGGAAGCCCGGCTTCGCCGGGCTCATGCAACTGCTTTAGAGCCTCACTTCTTAACTCGTGAAAGAAAGGAGCAAAGTAAGGCATAAGCAGGGCGATACTACTGTCTTAGGCATTTATGATGCTCTCATGGTGACTAACCGCTGTCTTCTAATCAAATAAATGTAGGAACGCGCCATATAGTCGCAGGG